>KV751338.1:107764-127383 GCA_001698575.1 Mola mola
ACCTCTTCTGCTAGGTGCAGCTCAGCTCAAAATTGATTTCTGAGCCGCACCTGGGCCTCGCGACGGCAGCCCCTTCGATGTACAAGGGCACGTGTTAGAGTCTGCCACCTTTCCTGAAGTCAGTCACTGTCTTTTTTGTTTTGTTGACATTGAGAGTTGAAGAATGTAATTTTTTTTTTTTTTTTTTTTAAATGCACAAAACTTTCGATGCTGGCTCTTCAGCAGATGTCCACTGACAAATTGTGACAAGGATGATAAATTAGCAAATAAGTCTGGGTTAGCAGCCTAACGTTGATAAATTGTATTTTCTCTTAAATATAATGAAAATAAAGGAGGAAAGAACAATTTGCACACTGCAGGGCTCCAATTTCCCAGCAATTTAATGCTTCTTAGTGATTTTTCGAGCCAACAGTGCTTTTCATCAGACTAAAGAAACAAGAATCTCATGTACTGTACATTCCCTGGCAGGCACAAGATATGTCACACGGTCAATCGAGACAGTAAAATCATGCAAAATCTGAAAGTGTATATAAATACGTCGAATTAGCACCCAGTATTACATAGTCAATTAGTATAATGAGGAAATATTATTATGTACATGGTAACAAATATTTGGATTTGAGAAACATCAAAGCAATATTAATTGAGAATATTATTTTTCTCATTAGAATATCAAATAAATAAGATATGACAGGCAACATTTCAGGTACCAAAACTACGCTGGAACCTGGATCGAATCCAAACCATCCTCGAGCCTTTCATCAACACCTTATTCACTAGTCTTGAATTTAACAAGAAGACCTTACAAAGCAACTTATATTTATACATTTAAAAGATGTAAAAACAAACGGTGGCTAAAAGGTTAAATCGATGTCTTTTCACCATGTCTTTGCTCAGCGAGTTAAAACTTCTTCACACATTGCTGTTATCATTTTAATGTGAAGAGTTGTGGTCGTGCTGGTGGAAAAATAATGCATAATTTGCATAATCCAGGTGAAATTCACATGCATTCATAGGCTTGTCACACTTTATGCCTAGAAAACTCGGAGAAGGGGTTGGACCCAAATGCACACACAGCCAACTGAGCTTGTACAGTTCAGCGATTTAACGAGCAAAAAGGAAAACTCACAGTTCCTTAATCGGACAGGGGTCAAAGCCAAGAAGCAGTCCATTGGAAGCAAACAAATCAAAAATGCACAAAAAACATACACAAGGTTCATTAAGCCATGAGGCAAGAAAATAAAACCCACAGGATCCCGGAAAAAAGGCAGAGAATGTAACACGATGAGCTGGCAAAAGCAAAAAAGCAAGACAATGAACATACAGATTTTAATGCACAGGGAAGAGCAGGTTAACAAGACACAGGGGAAACCAAACAGGCCAGGGGGGGCAGCCACAGCGGTGAGAAAAGAACAAATAAAGGAAGTATCGTGTAGGACCGGACACATATGGACAGAAATTCTACAAAATAATGATTGAATTATATTTTCTAATGCAAAAGATTCAGTTGAGCTTGGCGAATGTGTGCTGCATCTACAATGGCTTCACAGAAGGAAAGATGGCTGATCTGTTTTTCTGGCTTTAGTCTATAAGATTGAGATTTTTGTTGTCTGGAGGCTGTGTGAGTCAGTTGCTCATGGTTTACATTTTGGGGAATTTGGGGTCAGTTGTTTATTAATAATAATGCCACGGAAACATTATGTGCACTGAAATCACCTTTTACCTTCGTTTTCCACTGACTCACGTCTTTCCCCACACACTCATGCCATTTTAAGAGAGTGAGATTGTTGGCTTTTTTTTGAAGGGATACCTTTATTTGCTTCTATTTACATACACTGTTGCACACATGTATTTTGCCAACTGTGCAGATGGCCATTGAATTTTGTACAGACATTCACAGGACCAGCTCCCATTTAAGGAAACATAGACACAATGATCCTTAAATGCATTAAGCAATGCAATTTTATCTTGTCTGTGTCTCATGTTGACTGTGTGAGTTGTTCTATGTAGCTACTCTACGCACCTTTAAAATTGCCCCTCGGTAACAAATAAAGTGATTTGAGTTGAATTGAATTGAACTTAACTGAATTAATTACAAATATATACAATTTTTGCCAATATATAAACCAAAATCCTAAATCCACTTGACCTTTCTTGTAATACCACCGTCAAGTCAATGTTTGAATTAGTGGAATGCTTTATGACCTGCAAAATAAATGTCATTCCCATCATCAGCTTTACTGAATTCATAGTCATAGTATTATAAATTGCCCTGTAAACGTAAATAGACAAATTGAATCTTATAAAATCTCTTGCATTAAACTTTTTGAATGTCCTGAGAGTAAGTAACTCAGTGTTCTGTTTCACTCTTGAGTTGGTGTCTGTCTAAGCAGATGAAGTGGATTTTTGTTGAGTTTAAGTAGCTGGAGCTTTTAAGTCCTGCTCTAGTTTCTGTTTTGGAAAATTAAAATCCCCTTTAGCTTAGATGAAATTCCGCACCTTTTCCTGATCTCAGTTGTGGAGATCTATGAAGACGCTACTTTAGACCCACCCCGTCTCCGCACATCGCTCTGACGCTGCGAGCTGAAGTCTACCTGCTTTGTCGTCTTCTGACTTTAAAACTAGTCTACTATAGGCTGCAAAGTTCTAACATTAGAGTAATTAAGCCACACACGTTTGCACCAAACACAGATTCCCAGGAGAAAGACAAGGTCACCTACAGATTGATGCATCAGAACAGTAAGTTTCATATCTACAGTGTTAAAGCCCCACCCATGCAAGTCTTCAGGATTGACTCCTGTTCTACGTAAAAAGACCCAACCTGTGAGAATGTGGGTTTTTTTTCATTGGTGGAATGCAGAACAAATGCAGAAATCATCTGCTCCTTTTGAACATGATTTGCATCGTAGTAAATTAAAGAACCGCATGGACATAGTAACAAGGTCAGAAACGTGATATTTCATTGGAGGCAGACTTTGTTACTGGATACCACGTCACATTTTGGTAAATGATGCCTCCACTTTCCATTTTTCGTATTAGAATTCCTTAATAGCATTCACAGTATGTTAATGATCCCCCTAATCAAGCAGCTGAGATCGCTCCTCTGTTGGAATGTATCAACATGTCTTCCCTGTGGTGCAAGGAGTCGTTCTTTGCCCCAATTAACCCGCTTAGACTGTATTCAAAGCCAAGATTAAACGATGTGTTTCATTTTGTGCCAGCACATTCAGCCTCGTTTGCCTCCAAGTCCAAGTCAGGGGCGAAAGAACAACACTGGGTGGCGTACCGATTGTACCAGATTCTGGCCAACCAAGTTGACCAATGACAGAAACACTGCAGAACTGCGCCTATGAATGGATGACTTTGTCCATCACTGGCTGGTCTCTCTCTGCACTTTTTGTTTCTTTGTCTTAGACTACGGGGGTCGGTGGGTGTTCCTATTCAACGTGATTTACTTTCAATGGAGAAAACCACTATCATAGAACAACAGGAAATTAGATAGGTGAGCCATTCTTCATCGCTTCAAAAACATCCATTTTGGAATGCATGTGAGCCCACGAGGGACGCGTCGGCATACCTTCCGCCTAATATTCAGGGGGATTAACTCTGACTGTGATAGGGGGAAACCCTTCCCACATTCCTGTTATAAGAACTGATTAATGGGCCGGGGGGGGGTCAAATGGAATATTTATTTTATTCAATTCAAAAGCTTGCCGAGACCAGTCATCCTGAAAATGTCATTTTGTGCCCAGTAGATCTTTTAGCAAAGTGAATTAGTCAGTACTTCAAACTGTGTGTCAGTCGAAGACTTGAGCAATGCATAATTAATTCAGGTGTTTGCCATCTAAATGGGGGAATGGATCAATTGCAGGGGTCCTCAGAACGCGGCCGTAACACTCACTGACAGAAAAAGGGAGCGCGATCAATAGATCAAGTAGAAACCTAAATCAGAGTGTGAAGTGTTTGGGTTTTTTTTGTCTTTACAGCCTGGACTCGCTGACAGCTTAGAAACAAGACACGGTTTTGAATGCGTTTAATCATTTCTGCTGGGTCCGTCCAACTCAGACACTTAACATTTCGTCCCATGCTGAGGGCAACGTACGATGAAAACTGAAGCAATCCAGGACAATATGTTGTTACCCTTACTGCTGTTTTAAATCTTAATCTTCTTCCCCAAGTGGCTGTTTTATATTCTACCGACATGACAAACACAAGGGCAGAGAACAAGGAGAGAATGATTCCCGCTTAAGTTAACTTATTAAAGAATCAGCTTATGTGAGGTCCCAGAGTAAACATTAAAGGTGCAGCTGAAGAGTTGATTGTTGATTCTGAGTCCCCAGGACATCTGATAGTGATTATGTTCTAACGTACATGTGCATGTGTGTTCATTTGATAAGAATAGAATTCATATGGCTGTCAAGATAAATAACTTGATTCACTGTGAATAATGGAATTTAAATCCTTTAGAGGCATTAAAAAACATTCGGTCCCTAAACCCAATGTGACCATTCAGACATAAAAGTCATGTTGGCATTGTTTACAATATGACTCAGTGCAGGCGAGCGATGGCGAGAGCCGCATGTGTGCTCCGTTTATCATCCTCCCACTGATTTCCCCCTGTTTAAGGGCACAACGTGCACATATTTACACACCCGTGGCATGGTGGTGCACTGTCACCGCACAGCAGAAAGGTCCTGGTTCGATTCCCCTGCCAGGCCAGGGCCATTCCGTGTGGAGTTGATATGTTCCCTTCCGTCCGACTGCTCCAACTTCCTCCCACATTCCAAACATACATGTTAGGCGTGTGAATGTGAGCGTGCGCCTGCAGCTGCTCCATGTTCGAGCCATGTGATAAACTGGTGAGTCACCTCCACCCAGTGACACCTGCAGACCTCTTTACTGCTCAGTTTTTAGTGTCCTCAAGTGTCTTTTTCTCTGCAAGTACAATGAGAGGTTTGCCAATTCGATTCAAATTCCTTGTACTTGCACACATATTTGGCCAGCAAAGCCAATTCTGCTTCGTTTTGGCTGCTCGAGGTTTTACAAGAGTAAAGAGAGGAGAAACAACTAATGTTTAGTCAGAGATGCTCATTATTTGAAGGTTAAAGACAGTCTTGTGCTTTTAAAAAGAATAAAATTGCACACACGCTCAGTGCAGTAGATCTGGAGACATTTCCAATGCAAAAAAATACAGAATTAAGATCCATACTTACTGTTTGAAAAATGTTTAAAGGGCTAAATTTGGATTTACGCCTAGCCTGTTTTCTCGTCCTTTGTTCATTGTCGGCAAAAAGTTCAAACAGAAGTGATTTCTATGCTTGCTATAGGGCCAAGTTGTTGCTGTAGTCTTTTTGATCTATAAAGGAGCGAGCGTCCCAGAAAGGATTTCTACTGGGAGCATCTTGAGTGCTTCATGCTGGAATGTAACAGTATGAATTGAAAATGTGCTGGGGATGAGTGACGGGTGCCTAAAGGTGAGAGAAGCTGAGCAGCTTTCCAAAGGTTGTCTGTTCAAACCTTCAGACTGGATGGGCAAATGTGGGCTGTAAAGAGAGAAATCTTTGTTCCCCGAAGTAAAGAACATACGCCACAACCACACATACACACACATACACACACACACACACACAAAAAGTCCTGCTCGATCTTTGGTCAGTAATTAATCAGACATATGTTATAACACAGCAAGAAGGTCCTGGGTCCGATGCCTGGGTCAGGGCGTTTCTGTGTGGAGTTTTCATGTTCTCCCTGTGCCTGCGTGGGTTTTCTCCGGGTACTCCGGCTTCCTCCCACCGTCCAAAAACATGCAAAACTGGGGGTTAGGTTAATTGGTCCTTCTAAATTGCCCGTAGGTGTGAATGTGAGTGTGGATGGTTGTTTGTCTCTATGTGTCAACCCTGCGATGAACTGACGACTCGTCCAGGGTGACCCCACCTTCGCCCAAAGATGCTGAGATAGGCACCAGTTTGCCATAGTAAAGCAAAGGGTTATGTTGTTAAGTTACCTTAGCTAACATTAGTCACGTGATTTTTTTACGCACTGTGACGCCGGTTGGATATGGATAACCAAGCCCATTTTGGAGAGCGCTTCTGTTTGAGAAACCTCATGCTCTGTCCAAACTGCAGCAACGGATGACTGAAACACAGATATTAAAGACAACACACAATAACGGCAAAAACTTGAGGAAAAAAACAGTATGAAAACCTTGAGAGTAACTTTAGTTTAGTCCTAAAGTTAGTGCTTACTAACATTGCTGCTCACCCTTTGCTTAAGTTTGGCAAACTCCCCAGGCAAAAATGCTCGCTTATGTTGCTCGCCGTGTCAAAAAATTCACCCTTAATTAAAAATCCAAAATCTGAAACTGCAAAAAAATTGGCAACAAAAATGAAAATCTATTTTAAAAAAAAAAAAAAAAAAAAGAAAATATGAAACTTAAATATTCATTCAAGAAACTTCAAAATTTAAATCAAAAATCGATTTACATTAAAAAAAAAAAAATACATGTGTTGACTTATTTTGGTTTAAATACATTTAGTCTTTCTTAAATTGAAATATATATGTTTTTAATGTATAGTTGTATGTAAATTTGGTTTTTCAATCACAATTTCTGTTTTCGAATTAATGAAACTTTTGGCCCCAATTTAGCTCCATAGACCTGATGACTGACGACACCGAGCAGGCCCTCAATAACATTATACACTCCAGTGGCGGAAACACATTACTACAATGTGCTATGAAATGCTTTTGTGAGGTTTATGTTATTTGCAAGTCGACTTTATGTAAATATATGATGTTTTGTAATCCAAGCAACACCCAACATCAACCCGGCCCAAGCCTGGTGATTGCCTGACAATATCCTTGTAAACTGCAGAGAAAGTGTTGTTATTTGGTGTATTTTTATCAGATTTTTAATTAAAGTGTTGTCGAGTAAGAAGAGAAATTCAGTTGTGGATTACATTTTGGAACTTGGTTATGTATACACTGCTTTGAAAATCACATTTAAAAAAATATTTCTATTCTATTTGCTTTACTGTACATTCATTATACTCTGGAATGGTAATAGACTTTGGTTTAAATACAGTGGATTCATATTCCACATGTTTGTCCCAGACACAAACTCCCAAGAGAGAAGAAGAGGAGCTACTTGTACAAGGTTTACAACTACAAGTTACTTTTCAACAACGATAAGCCCAACTCTCACAAGTCAGGACTGATTCCTCAGGATCTGCATGTAGACGATCCAAGCGTTCAGAGTTTTTTGGCCGCTGCCACTGGCGGATTAAAATACGAAATCAAAAATCCTCATCCATGACACTAACTGCTTATTTCAGTCATGGTGTTTGCAGCAGTGACAAAAAAAACCACATGGACATGTTGATAAAGTCAGAAATGTGATTTTCATTGGAGGTGTGCTTTTAAAAAACAAATGATTAAAAAAAAGTAAATATAAATATTCTTCTGCCAGGACCAGTATCAAGGACACCCTCCAATTTGAGTGAAGTACGGCAGTATGGCTCTGCCCCGGGAGCTCAGTGTTCACACGCTGCCCTTCCATGTGCCCACACGGAAAGCCTCGGGCAGGGAGCCCTGTGTACAGGACAGAGCAGGCAACAAGGACAACAGCATTGACTTTGATTAAGTCGGACACAGTGTAGAAGAGGAGGAACTGGGGTGGAGGTGAGTAGCAAATTGGCTGCAGACGAAGCAGGAGGAGTGGACAGGTCAGAGCAGCTTAAAAACAGGCGCCTTTTGTGAGAACTGACACTTGAATGTGCACCAGTTGAAGAGAACCAGCTGAGCCATCAGCTGATGTGAGCGGGGCTCCCAGATCGTACGATTTAGTCGGGATTGTGAGCTGAGCTTGATTTTTCCGTGGCCTCCCAGAGCTCTATTATTTGAATACCACTGTCAGATAAATCGACTGACCTTTGATGAAACCTGCACGAGGCTCCTCTGTTGAAAATGAAATTCATCTGCACTATTGAAGTTCACCTGCTGCTCTTCTTTCATGCGTTGCGGCCAACCGTCACATGGGTAAAGCAAGTGAACGCACACGCGGACAAGATCATCAAGAACACATCCATCCCTGTTACAAAAAAATCTCATTTCATATTACAGGCCAGCGTGGCTGCTGCACTGGGTATCAGCCCACTGTTGTCTGTCAAGCGACGAAGCCTTTGAGCTGTTTTCAGGAAGTCAAGTGATGCAACATTCCATGCTGAAATGTAGCGAACCGTGTAGATGAAGTACACAGATTCTTTCAGATGTTCAGGCGGGGGGCGGCCGAGGGTGTCAGCCATTATTGTTTCAGCAGCACAGCATAAAAGGCTTTGAATGCGCCTCCACTGACCGGCATCTACGCTGACAACCTTTCGTTTCAGTCTGCAGTGCCTTACAGACGGAGGAGAGGGAGATATTTGGGCATGTGTCTCTCCGTGGGTAACAAAAAGCCTGAGGATGCTGTTGTGCATCAAAGGAGGGCACAACATCCGAAAGAAACATCCTGAAAATACGTTTATGTGGGAACGAGGGAGACATTTCAGATTCAGAGGCAGAGATCGGGCCCGTGTGAGAAGACAAAAAGTGTGCACGTGAACACAAATGTTATACGATTTCTATAGCACTTACTTTATATATCATGTAAAAAAAAAAAAAAAGGATTTTAAATATTGACGAGTTTCGATCACAATTCCTTGCAAAGAAAATTACAAACTAAGGGCAATTTATATATAACAGTTGCACAAATTATCATTGCAGGTCTAAGTTTCTTTGTGCCTTCGGCGTCACTGATCAAGTAAACATCAAAATTGAAGCAATCAACCACAAAGCTTGGGATTTAACCAAAACCCATCCAGAGGGGGTGTACCTATTCACCATTAATCTCACTTAACTGCCATTCAAGTGTCGGAGTTCCACTAAAAATCATAGATCTATCAGGCAATTAACTGAATGAAAAAAATAACATGTTTTTCTTTCCTCCCGTCGTGTAATTTCAAATGTATCGACCTTCAAAACCGACAGATTCCAATTTTATTTTTTGGAAAGCTACAGAAAATATCTAAAGTCAATGAATTTCAAGATGTCATGCTGCAAACGGTTTTGCTGACCCTTGAGAGAATGCACCAGGGAGTTCAGTGTGGATCTTAAAAGCTAGAGTATACTTGGCAGGAGCAGATGATCGCCCATCCTTTCCGTTTGGGTCAAAATGCTTCGCAAAAGCGGTGCTGCGCTGCTTACGCTCAGTCAAGACGCTGGATTTTGATTGTGTTTCACTGTGTTTTTGGGGTTTTTTTGTTGTTGTTTTTGTTTTTGCAAAACTTTGTTAATGAAAAAGTGAAATTAGCCTCTAAGTCATTCTGTGAGCATGTTGAAAAAAAACACTGAACTTCACCCGAACAAGTTTATAAATCGTTAATTCTGGTTAATTCTTGGATTTTTGTATTATGGTTTTTTTGGGGTTTTTTTTTAAGTCTTAGTTTTGAGTGTACTTCAGTTTGAAGGAATTTTGTTACTGTTGTTTAATGCTTTGAGATCCCTCGTGTTAAGTTTTGTAGTGTTTCACCTGTGTCCTGTTATCTGCCTCAATGTTGCCTCCATCCTCCTTCTGTATTTAAAAGCCACGTGTGGTAATAATAATAATGGGGCTAAATGTCACACCACAGTGCCTGAGAGCAGGATAGTTAACTGTGTATTCAACTGTATCAGGCAGAAGTCACATTCATGAAAACAGCCCATAAAGAAACAAATTCAACATATAAAAAGGCAAAAGACAAAAAAAACAAACCCAAAAGACTAGGAAGCAAACCAAATTTATAAGAACACCTCCAACAATCTGATAAAGGCAAAGGAAGGACACAGCCTTAATAAATGTTTGAGATTTTGTTCATTACATCTTCATTTCTACCATTTCTGTAGTGCAATACCCATTTTGATGAACCCGGAGGCGCTACAAATTCTCGTAACACTGGTTCTTTAAAGGGTCCTTCATTTCCCATTGTTTCCCCTTTCTTTTCCAGTTTCAACGCTTTGGTTCACTTCCACAGCTTGTTTTTCAGATAAATAAATAAAGCTCCAGGAACTAATTGGATTCTCCGTGCTCAGCATCAAACAGCAGAATGACAGAAGAAGTTAGCAACTACAGTAGCTGGTGGACAGAGAGGAGCATTAACCAGATGAAGAGTCAAATATTTTCCTCAGAATGTGCTGGTGACCATAAATAGAGAAAAGCTGAAGATTACATTAATAAGTCAGAAGAACATATGATTCAAAATTATTGTTAATGTTCCTGAATACATGATATATTGCTGCATAATTTTAGTGCAAATTTTCTCCAGTCAAATTGTTCACATAGCATAGCTGTTTTGTGGGTTATTCATTTTGCTCAATTAATTAGAAGTGCAATCCTTTGGTTAAGTGGTAGAATGTCTGACATTTAAACAATCCATTCTTTATTTACAAGATTTCAATATTTATTCAAGTCCGCAGGGTATCACTATGGGGATTTTATTGCAGATCAGTATTTGAATGCCACAGCTTTAAATGTTGCTTTAATTAAAATGCTGAACTTGTAGTTAAGGACTTTTTAGTTCATTGGTTTTCTAAACTTTTGTAGGTTAAACAGAATTTTTAATAACGTTCTTTTGTTTTTCTGGTTTGATAGGTTTTTTAATATAAATCAAAGTCAATGAAAATGTTGCCATTTTTAGTCTCAGTGTTATTAGAAACACAATTAATTTTTTGATAAAATCCGCTGCGCCGCTGAGTGTGTTGGCGCCCACTCTGGGAGCCTGTGCTCTAGTTAACCTTGATTTAAGTAATTCTTAACAGCCACTAAAATGAATCTGAACAATATCAAAGAATCAGGGCCCCTCTTGAGTCTGTCTTTGTACAGTAAGCGCTACGACAGGACACCAGATGGCCAGAAGAACACAGAAAAAACCCTCTCTGTCAGTGCCTGTGCCATTTATCTCCCCTTATAAGAAAAACAAACAGAAAAAAATACTTTTGAGCTGGGAAAGCCCAGAATACAACCTTAGACCTCAATACACAATCTCCCGTACCTCACTCTGCTTGTAACAAATCTTGATCTAGATGTTCATGGAATGACAATTTCTGCCTTGTGTGACTTTGTTGTCCAGGTATTAATCACTGACCCCAAAAAACTCGATCACTAATGACCCTCTGTCCTCAAAGTGGTAGGTTCTGAGCAGCCTGAGTGCCACTGGCCCGGAAGAGCCCCCCTAAGAGGGATAAAAGATGCAGGGGGAACAGAAGAGGGACAGAAAGCTCTCTGGGCTGCAGCTACCAGACCTGCACGTCTCATGGAATAAAAACGCACCTCTTATCTCCGAATCTGCGGCCTCGGCTTGATCTGCACTGATCTAAAATGACTTTGTAGTGCCAGAACATTATCCTGCCTCTCCGCCCAGTGGCATTGGCCGGCACGAAGGCATTAATTATAAATCCATTAAAAGGGCTAGTTCGTCCGCAATGCAGCTATTATCAGATGACATGTCATTATTTTCCCTCCTTGCTACAGGCAGCGAGCGGTGGCGGCTCCTGGCGGGTTCGCAGGAACAAACATCTCATCTGTTTATTCTGAGGGCCAGTTTGGGAATAGAAAATACATGGTGAGAGGGCGAGGGGGTCTCTGGGGGTAATGTGGCACCCGGGCAGAAAGTATGATGACAGTGGGAAGGAAATTAATGAGCTGCATTAATTTGTCAATCCGATAATATTACATAGAGCAGCCAAGAGAGTTCAATGCCCTGCAGCTCTAACAGGACCAGGCCGTCCTATGATTGTGCTGTTTTTCAGTACGTGGGGTAAAATGGAGTATTAAAATCCATTAAAAAAAACAGAGTATACTAAAAATATATGAATTAGTTCACCGTCATTGTGAGCGGAGATGTGGGTTACAGTTTCATTAAAAATTCTTTTAATATTTTGATCCGTCCCTTTACTTTTGAAACAATAAATGATGTAAAATGATCTCTTGAGATGGTGCACAAAGAGCAACCCCCTATTAAAGTCATTTCACATCTCCTGTCACGCACTTGCAGCTTTCTGTGCGTGATTTAAAGCTCGGGTGGGTAACGGTGGAGAAGTTAACAAGAGCAGGCTACATATTGCATGCAGCTAACCTCTATCTTCTGCTGCTCGCCAAAGCCACGACTCCAAAAGACGTGAGCGCACGCGGCCTACGGCTGGCAATGCCACAGTCTTACTTTACGTGCCTTGTTTTGCAGTAGAAGCTACCGCAGGTATCGGAACTTGAGATGTTGGCTGTGCCACCATTCTTACAACCATTTCCTTCGATCTGAAATGATTTTGTGGGTCTATTACAGTCCCACGATGGCCACAGGCTCAGGATTTGTTTGTTTTGTTTTTCAGAGCATTTTATTTATTGATTGCTATAAGGCTGCAAAGAGAATTTCTACAAACATGATTAAAACTTGTTTCAGACTCACATTACCTACCCTAGTTTCAACACTGTGCATGTTCTGAGTTTAAACTAACAAATGCCTGAAATGGAAATCGAGTGACCTCAGTGACAATTCAGGTACTGAAACAACTCAGCGTCATGTTTTGCATTATAGTCAGCGAAGTTATGCTGCGGCTTCTAACTTATGATAAGATATGATATGACAAGATTAACACCAGCCACATCCTGGTCTCCTGGGAAAAACGTTGCTTGTTTGTCCCTGTCGCCACCCTGCCGGCTGTCTCACTCTACACTGCGTTGTCTCGCAACTGCACCTAATGAAAACCTAACGCAGACGATTGTTAAAAAACAACACACTGAGAAAATGCACAAAATTAGAAAATTACTCAAGGATGAGGTCAAATTCTTGATTCTTGTTGTTTTTTGTTTGTGTACTAGTTTGCCGCCTCTGCATTTCAAGCATCTTTCCTGACTCGCCGAGTGTTTTGTTACCGCATGTGTGTTGTCGAAGAGTAGAAGTAATTTCTTTTATTTGCTTGTCTTCCTAAGTATGTTGAGCTCTTTCAGCCAGTGCATGTGACACAATAGCAAGTAAATCTTCACACAAAACAGAAAACTCAAAAATTTTTCCCTTTACAAAAATAAAAAGAACTAAAGAAAAACCTTTGGATCAGAGGTAAAAGTGTTCCCAAAGGTTGAGGAACATCATGTTACAAGAAACCTAAAGTCGGAGCTGCTCAGACAGAAGGGCTCATATGTTCACTTGATCTGATGGGAAAGGGATCATATGTCTGTGCCAAATCATTTTGTGTAGCAGGTGGACTTGTGTGCAAACAATAAAACCCAACCCAAACCAATTTGATTTTTGCTCTGTTGTCGAGGCCAGATAAGCTATAATCAAATGGCATGGCGCAGCTCTAGAACGGGGAAATCACGTCTTGGGAAATCAGGTAGGCGTTTGTCCTCTGAATGGTAAAGTAAGCGGCTTTTCTTGCACGTATTCTTGAAGGGGCTAAGAGACGTTTTCGCAAACACAAGAATGCATGAATAAGTCATTTTGACGGAAGGGACTCAATCGGTGTCTTCCGTCAAGAAGATTTAGTGGAGGGACTAATTAGCGCCGCAGATGGCCACCTAAAATGAAGTCCCGTCTGATTGTAAAAAAAAGTGAGAGGAATTCAAATCCGCCTATCTTTAGCTCACAGTTTCTTTCCATCTGTAGAAACCGCTGTATAAAACCACAGTGAAAGAGGAAAATCTGCATGTTCAAAATTAGCCCCAGGCTTATCATAATTTGCCCTGATTCAGATTGAACCATCTGAGCCTTGGGGCTCAACGTAGGTCTGAAGGTGCAGGGGAGAGAGAGAGAGAGAGAGAGAGAGAGAGAGAGAGAGAGAGAGAGACCAAGCAGGGTGCACCTGAACCGTAACCTTTTGCTATTTATAGACTTTTGTTCGGTCAGAATCTCTAACAGAATCACACAAAATGATGCCACTGTGTGCTTCTCTTCATATGTTTTCAAGTCCCTGGTGGTGCCGCTGTGAAGACTAAAGATCTTCCAGTGCATGTCGGTTCCCATTCTATTATCCACACTCCCTCGACAAGAGATCTCCTCCTTATCTCCAACTGTGCTCCCATAGGCCCAACACCTGAGCTGTAATTCTAACCCTTGTCAACTCCTGCAGGCTGATCGTGTTTACTTTGCTGGCATGCTGCTTTCAAGTGGTGCTAACACAGCCAGAATGATATAATGCCAACAATTAGTCTTTGTGCTTTTCTGGATCCAATCATTGGGGCTGTAAACAACTCTTTCTCCTTTGTCGCTGTGCTTATTAAAGCTCCTGGGACACCTCGTTGTCGAAAATGTCTTTCACAAACAATTACACCAGAGGAGTGTAGCGCGCAGCGAGCTGAACACACACGGCTATCTTTCCGTTTTCTGGCTTCATTGGTGAGCAATCACTCCCCCGATTTCTCAATTTAGTCATGAGTGTGTTAACACGAGCGAGGAGGTTTTGACCCATCGCAAACATGTATGGGTGCAACAGAAAACAAAACTGCGGTTCAGATCACATCATGGTCCTCGTTCCAAGATCATTATGTTCAACTGTGGAGCCAAATTGCCAGATTGCAAACATACAGTCAAGGTAAAAAAGCATCTTATCAAGCCTTTCAAGTTCTCCTGTTGCTCTGCTAGCATGAGCAGGCTTTTTGTTCACATCCAGGTTACGCGTGAAGTTGTATGTCGTCACTCTTCAGAGTTCAGGCGTCACATAACAATTAGGGTCATTTTCATGCCTAAGAAGGAGGACTCAGTTCGACATTGGGGAATTACATTTTAATAGTGGTATATCTTCGTTCGCTTTGCTTTGTTTTCAAGCAGCACTTTGTCAAACGGACCCAAACCGGACCAACGGAATAATGTCAAGTTGTTAAAACAACCCCTCATCTATTAAACACAACTGGGAAAAGGGAAATAAGTCCCTTTTGCCAGCATTTCCACCTGCACAGACTCGTAAACAATGACACAACACCACATTTATGCAGTCTTGGGGTTTCTCATTTTACTCTGGTGTTGGTGCTCTTTGTTTTGTGTCCTTCGACCCATGATGTACTGTTTTTTTGGTCCACTACCTATCATTGGTCAACAATTTGGTCCACTACGCTTTCACACCTCAAACGAACTGCACCAGGGTTCACTTCCCCCTGTTTTCAGGCAGACCTGAGTTGGCTTGCTTGATCCGCACCAGATGTGGAATGAGCTTTCACACCAGCCCAAACAAACCGGATGATGGAACAATACGCACCAGGGTTCATTTTAAAGTGGACCAAATAGCAAATGCGACTGAAGGCTGTTGAATGCTCCCTATTAAATTGGATGTGAAAAATAAAGTCGGAACGAGCTCGCAATGGGCGTCGTAGCACTTTATACAAAGGGACTATATGGGTCACGGATCTATTACATTCTGTTACACCCCTACAAACCTGACATGTTAGTAGGTTTTACAAATGTAGGACAAATCCTGATAGACCCGGACGCAGACAAGGTCTTAATAATCATACCAAAGAGCACAGGAGCTCAGTCAGGGGTCAGAACCAGGTATCATGAGACTGAATCCAAACAATCAACACACCAGGGAAAGTCCAAATCATGAGAATCACACAACAAAAAACACGCAAAGTACTGGAAACCACGAGGAAGACCGTATACAGGCTAAAGGGACAATCTGACAAGACAGACAGGAGCAAACAGACTTAAATATGCACAGATGAGCAGGTTAACAAGGTGGAATTAATCAAGGGGCAGAGGATCACAGTGGGGGGGACCAGCATGTTAACAAGACATGACACCAGGTGCAAAAGTACAAAAAAAGGGCTGTGAGGTTTACATAACGTTCATAAATGCTACTGGAAAGCTTTAGATGTTGCTGAGGCCCCATTTACAATGGAGTATATCTGGATGAAATCCAAATGTGATTTCATACACTTTAATTAGCCACACCACAAATCTGAGTACATTCATCTCTGTGTAACTTTCACTGCCATTATCACAAAGGACAGAGCCTGTATCCCCAGAAGCATCGTGCTGACGTTGAGCTTGGGAGGAGTGTGTCTAAGTGACCCGGAAAAATGGATCCATTTAAACATGTGGCTACTCTTAATGCTTTTTGAAGATCAAATCGTGCTCTAATCCATCCATTAACATGCATTTTCCGTTCACCCCAAAACACATTTATCTTTTTGTCACATCTAAAGACTGTGGCGAGTTTTGTGACTTGCCAACGATTCTTTTATGACAGTGTGCTTTGGCATTCGGATCGAAATGAAACACCTACAGACACAAAGCAATTTAACGCGCTGTAGGCCATGTGAAACATTTCATGGACTCTAAACTATCAGGTAATAGTTTTCTACCCTCACCTGACAGCAAAGCAGGACAGGTAAGAGTGTTGAGCTCGTGGGGACTGTGGAAGTGGCAGATTGGTTCAAGGTTGCTCCTCTACATGAACTCTGATCATCCGGCTGAACATTATGGCCCTCCCACGTGGCACGATGAAAGAAAAATTAGAATATGGCTGTACGGCCACAGATCAAACTCTGATCACTGACGTCAGTTCGCATATGACAGTGTCTCCAGATGGCAGTAGACAAGGAGACATGCTCACATGACTGCATCTTTCTCCACAGTCCCTGCAGCAATAAGCAGGAAGACGGCAGCACAGTTGCTGTCTAATGTGACGGATTGCTGCAGAGGAAGTCCTTCGAAATAAAGTAGAGGTCTGTAATGAAGCCAGCCCATGCTTCATTTACCTAAAATGTTCAACTTCTGTGCTACACATTGACTGGACACAAAGACGGACAACATGGGCGCTCCTTGAACAATTTCTATCGCCCCCTGGTGGTGGCGGCAGTATAGGTCATGGCTTATAGGTCGTGACTTGGGCGAAAAAGCACACACAAGTAATTTCTCTTATAGAAGAAAATTTTAGGTAGTTCTGATCACCGTGATGTATCGCAAGTGTTTTTCAGACAGTATTTCTGATCAGTTTTGTTTTAATGATTTGATGGTATAAAAACCAGTTAAATGTGAGTGATTGGATGTATATTGTCAGTAATACCACAGCTCCACTGTCCACTGTTTTATTTTAACATTATTTGGTACAATCGAAGTAAGTGAAGATACATCATCCATTTTAATCAATGCCAGTAGGACTGCATGTACGATAACTTTCATTTTTTGTTGTTTTTTTTAAGTTTCCAATACCACCTGATCAGGACCTTATACCTAGACAATGTTTTAAGTTATTGCCCATCAATAAATCTATGACTCTTTCTGTATAACTAATATTGGCAGGTTGTTTGGGATGAAATGGCTTCTTTGCATATCTTCAGAAGATTAAAATGTCATATTTTTCAGTTTTTGAATTTCTGAATGTGATTTCTAGCGCATAATGCCGCGGCTATTTCGTCTTTTTCTCCCACTGTTACTTTTGTGCTCAACTAATAAGGAGCCACGTGATTCTGCATGGGAAAATAGACGCTTTTTTAAAATATAAAAAAAATTTCCAGGGTAAAGTATGCTGGAAGGTACTGTAGCTGCTCTGCCAAGCAATAGTGTTTTTGAAAGGACAGTCTGTTTGTCCTCCAGGAAGCCCTGCAGGGCTGCTTTGGCCCTGAAGATTAATACATTTTTTTTCAGACTGGAATTTCAATGATGAATCGCAGTGAATGTTGTATTCAAAAAAAAAATCCCTGTGGCTTGAAGTACGCACTCTCGGTTACAGTCTTTTACTGTACTGTGCACACATATTTATGAACGGGCACCAGAGTACCAAACTGATGGACAAAATAAATGCCAGACTGGTGGCACATTAAAGAGATGCAAGAAAACAACAAATGCACTGAAACTTTATGAGTTTTGCAATGGACAGAAAAATGAGAGCGTCACAGTATGTTTTAATGAGGAGGGAGCCGTTTGGTGAAACATGGTCTGGAAACAAAGCACAAACAATCAAGTCCACGTTCTCAGCTGCTTTGAGAGACTGGACATAAAGGGTTTATATGGACACAGATCAGTCCACCAGCCTGGAGGTGAGCATTACACGAGACACAAATTGACAAGACAGATGCCAACAAAAGCGTAGCAGGAGAACATCAATTGCATCTTCTTGACTTTCATCAGTTTGTCGGTTAAAAAAAAAGAAAATAAATAAAAGGAAAAAAAACAGTGTCCGTGCTGTCGCACAGCCCCCAGAGATGTATTTGCAAATGTCACGCTTGTCAAATTGTAAGCAACTGTGTCTCTCGTAGATGCCACATTTTCCCTGGAACAGTGAAAACCGGCAGGTGCAAATGACAAAATAGCCTGCTGACATTTATTTTATTTCACTTGTGAATGATTTGTTGGTCGTGTGTGGGCATAGGGATCCTAAAATTGGAAACCCTCATTGCACCAAATTAATACTCCAACCCAACCATCGCTACACACATACACACACCTATACAGATGAACACAGAACCAGAACCTTTTTGTTACACTTCAGCAACAGGCCTCTCAAACACGCCTTAGCTTGCACTCATTAAAAATATTGGCCTGGCTGATACCGTTTTGTCTCTAACCAACTGTGGCCATGTCATCTGTACCAAGAATCTGTGACTGTCCATTGTTTCCTGTTGCCCTTCGGTATTGTAGAAAAATTTATTATTTCAGTGACAAATCTCTTCCAATTATCTACCTGAAAAACCTGAAAAGAATGACATCTTTATAGCTTTGAATAACTCTTTCATCTGCCAAAACTACAAACTGAGATACAAGAGAGAATTGGGTCATGTTTTTCCCAATGACAAACAGATTTTCAATTTGCCCAAATTGTTCCTCAGCGCCAGGTTTTCATCAAAATGAGCAAGCTCTCAAGGGAAGCTGGACAAACCGAACACAAAGTCAAAACGAAAACTACAAGGTTCAGCTAAGGGTCTGACATTTTGTCTCAAATCATTAGAGACTCTGCACCTGCATGACACAGCATCTCGTTTTGGAACAGCTTGATTTTCAAGTGGAAGGATCAAAATCAATGTTCGCTTGATATTGAAGTACTAAAAGGATAATCGGTTGATTCAAGATTTTATATTTGCAAGTGTTCCTCTCGGCTGTACAGCATGCAGTATACTTGCATCATGTTCCAAATCTAAGGAACAGTTCGTGGGAAACAACCCGAGCTACATTAGAAGACTCCTTCCCCCACGTCTGTTCCCCATCGTAATGCGGCGCTAATCTCTCTGGCTGTTGGTTGTAATGTGAACAGAGAGCTTGAAAGGACTGTTTAAACAGCATAAATACGTGTCCTGGGAGTTTTTCAGCTCGTGTGTTCGAAACCCTGCGGCTGTTTGGAGTTTGACTTACGTGATCAGATCAGTGTGAGGGGGATCTGTGAAGCAGCAGGGGGCCAGGCTGCGAGCATTCATCCTGGCCTTGACAGATGACACGTTAAACAGCCCCATGACGGGTCTGCAGCAGTACAGGCGGAACAAGTAAACCATAAATCAAACCGTTCATTGTAGCTGTGGCATGACTGGTTTTGACCCACAGGAATGTCAGGAAGAAAGAGCGAACGACCAGGAGACTTTCACTGCTGCACTTCATCATATAATGTTTGTTTTTAATCACTGGCAGATT
>KV751338.1:153919-173272 GCA_001698575.1 Mola mola
TGGTTTGTGAGTATAGCTAAAGTTCAGCTAGACTTGTGTCCAAAGGGCACAAGATGACAAATGATGACAGCTGATTGTGTGGGGCCTTATTTTTGCTCGTACGTCTTTCTGTTGCTGCGGGAGACGCAGCGTTGAAATGCAATAAGTTGTGTCTCACTCGTGGAGTTATATAAAGCCGTGACAGGCCCGTTCACAGCAGCGCACCCTCTAACAAACCTTCACACCTGGGGGGGGTGGGGGTTCTTCTGCTGTTAAGAGGGGGTGCGTGGAAATGAGGGGTGGCGCAGCTATTTTGAGAATACAGAAATTATAATATATATCCACATATTTCTCTTTTAGAGGGAAGTAAAATGTAAAATAAAATTTGTTTAAAGTTGGTTTTTAGCATATTTTCCGCTACGGCTACGGAAGGCTGACTGCACAGGACCACCACCTGATCCCCACCGGTCCTGTTTAAAGGTCCACTGTGTAGGATTTATTTCTGCTACTAATATACTATTATCAAATATAATAATCAGTAATATGTTTTACTTATGTATTCATAATTGGTGTGTTTGTTACCACAGAATAAAGTAAAACCCCCCCCCTCCCGACATTGACTGACCTCAGGCTAAAACTAAAAAATAAAATAACAAAAATTCTATGTTTTTTGCACGGCTGTTACGTCGCTATATTTTCAGCCAGTACTCTTTTAGATATAGCTTATGTTTATGTGAATCCACGTGATTTAATGTGTTCCTGCTACATTTTATCTGATCATTTGCTATTTGTGCAAATCGCACTCTTTGCCATTATCGATTTGCTTTTAGACGAGATATTAGCTAGATAGCTATATGTGCTACTGTACGCACTCATATAGCTAAATTAAAGACTACCTCTAATGAAAATCAGGTTATTGACCTTGTTAGCAAGTCTATATAGTTAATTTTTTTAATGTATTACAACACATCAATACCAAAATATGCAGTCAATCCACCAATTACACTCTCTGACAGGTTGGGTCTTCTATGCAGAAAACCTAAGGAACAAGTCCTGGTGACTTGTGGGGGTGGAGCTTAACATGGTACAGCCAAACTTGCCGGTGTGATGCAACAACTTGTAGGCAACCTTCCACAAGTAGGTCTTCCTATCTGTTTGATCCAGAATCTGTATCTGGATCAAACCTATATGTCCGAATTACTCCGATGTTTGAGCTTGCCACTGAGCAGCGTGTAGTAGACTAATTTAAAAGTCTCAAGAGGAAGCAGATGTGTTCCAGCACGCTCCAGCTGCAGGTGAGGCGGGGCGGGGTGGGGCTGCAGTAGCACATTCACAAGCTCAGTGTGGCAAAGGTGTAGAATTACATCTAAGACATTTTAAGGTAATGAAGGGATTTTTTTTTTTCATTAAAAATAATCAAAATATTTAAATGTACACGGAAACAGAAATTTGTTTTTACCATTGCCGGAGTGCCACGGTTTTCTCTCCTCTCTGGGGTACTCAACATAACAGCAGCGGGTGTCAAATCAGCCCCCCACCATCACAGTCTTGAACTTCGCCTGATTTCTTCGGAGTGGGTCATCTCCCACCATGTCGCAACAACATGTTTCAGTAGTGGCCTGGAATTGACAATCCAAACAACCGTGAGAAAAAGGGGTTTTAGATTTTTACCAGCGACCATACAAAAAGGATGAAAGAAATCCTACACACTGGATTGCAAAGTGGAGAAGTTATCTAACAACTGTTGAAACATTGGTAAATACCTTTGTTTTCTTTCCTGGCGGGAGTAGCTGAGAATATCAGCAACTGTGCAGCTGAAGCAACAGACAGCAGCTGGTAGCTTCGGTTGACGTAGGTACAAACAGTTTGAGTTTGATGCTTTGCAAATGTAACAAAAATGTGCCAAAATCAGCCCCCTTAAATCAAAGCTCAAAATTCGAGCCATTATGTGCTGTATGATATGTAAATATGCTAACTTGCCGTTGGCAGTTGTTTTATGTTTGATGCACGGATATGAATTTCTTTCATGTAATTGTTTGCAAGTGGGCACCGTGTCTTAAAAGAAGTTCTTCTTGGAAACAACTTTACTTAAACTTTCGGCAACAGCTACAGTTTATGCCAGAACTTATTTGAACTTCTGTATAAGTTTATGCTCCCTGTTTCCTTTCCAGGAAACCTTGTGGAAAATGACTTGGAAATTAGACTGTAAAAATGTCTTTCTTTCTTTATTTTATGGGTCAAGTTTTAATTGGCAGTATTGAGGTCTAAAGCAATTTCAAACCCTCACTGCACAGCCTGGAACTAAAAACAATCAGTTTTTAGTTCAATCAGACAACAGTCGACATTTACACCGTGATATTAATAGCGTTAAATAAAATCCTGTTTCAAAGACATCAAATGAGCACACCAGAGCCCGAACACGCCATGTATGATGGGAGACGTTGCTTTAACAAACAACCAAAGACTGACTGACTTAAGACCACAGTAATTGTCTACGAGTAGTTGAAAGTTGGAAGGGTGTCTCCCAAAAAAGTGGAACTATTCGACATTAACTCGTTACCCCCATGGTGACGGAACGTCAGATTAAAAGTGCAGTCTGTAAGAGGAGAGAGCACTCAGGCTGCAGACGTGAACGAGCTGCACTCCCTGCAGGGAAAACAGCCATGAACGCAGGGATCCGTCTACTCTTCTCGTAAATCTTCCTCTCCTGCCTCATTTTCTTCAAATTTAGGCTGCGTTTTTGGTGACTTTCCGGTGCATTTTTCCGCCGTGACATTGCTACACTCCTCTGATGCTCCCATTGGTTTACCTGTGAGATGTGACTTGTTTCTACAAATGGTGATCAGAGTACTTATGAACAAAATGTATCAGTCTGTAAATTATGTATATACACATATTTACAATCCACCCTCCTTTTAAGAATATTTGTATTATTTATTATTACTGGTTTCATTTTCATGTATTTTCTTTATTTCCCACAATTGCGCCACTGTACATTTTTATTTGTAATAAACCGAGTCAGTTTCCTTGTATGTGTAAGCAGACTTGGCGAATTAAAGCTGATGGTGAAAAGTTGGTTTTAGAAAAGTGCACACTGCAGCTTTAAGCGTCTCTGCATTACATTTTGGGTTAGGTGTGCTTTTCACAGTGGTTTGCTAATACATCAGAGGTGTGTCTGGGGGTAAATTAAAGCTTCGACTTGTGTTGAAATGAACGCCGGCGTGTGTGCGGCCAGTGCACACACTGTACCGTACTCGTGCCTCAACCTGAGTGACACACATGCGCCTCATCCTTTGCTCTCACCGCAGCTTGTTAAACAGACGCCTGGGGCCTCACGCGCCACCCAAACCACATGAGCAAATGTCTGTCTGTCTGTGTGTGTGTGCGTGTGTGTGTTTCCAGGGAGTTTGGTCGATGGAAGGTCAACAGCCTGGCAGTGGAGAAGCGGAATGCTCTCGGAGGCAGCGGAGGCCTGGCTCTACCCCTCGATCCCGACTTCCAGCACGCAATCCGCCAGCTGGGGAGGCGGCCAACCCTCCAGACGATTACAGAGGGTCTAATCAAGAAATATGGCACCCACCTCCTTCTCTCTGCCACTCTGGGAGGTATAGTGGAGCACACGGGGCTTCAAAGAGAGCCTCGTTTGCCTTGGCTCTCAAGTGTTTATTATTTTTTATTTTTCCTGCACATGGGGCACCAATTTTACCGTCTGTTGCTTCCCGAGCAACAAAGAATAGAGCAGTTTTTCTGGATCAGTGTGCTTTTGGCTCACAAATAGCATGTAATCCCTCTGGTTTAGTGTACAAAACAAATAAATCGGAGAACGCAGCAGAATATTTCATGTTTTAGTCTGGCTGACAAAATTTCATGGTTCCCTAACATTAGAATTTGAATGCAATATCTTACTTTTTCTTTCTTTGACTAATCATTGATGCAACGTATACTTTTGTTATTGAATCTGCGGGTTTGAGCGATTAATTTTGTCGATATCAGATCTACTTTGCTATCTGGGATTAATTTGGTTCCTGTTGTTCTTTTATCATTTTCCCCCCACAGTAAAAGTAGGATTCAACGCTTAGTATGTCGGAAACTGAAGGCTATTTATAGTTTCACCACTATATATCACCGCTCAAAAGACCTCTCAGGCAGAAATCCATCAAGACAAAAATCCAGTTTTAATAAGAGGGATTCGCTCTTATGTTTCACCCAGAACGACTCCTGATCTCTCGCTGTTAGATCTTCAGAACTTGACTGACATAGCCGATATTGTGGGTGAAACTTAATCCGACTGAAGCACATCTCAGTTGCGAGGAAATATCTAATATCGCCTCCTAATATTAGCTGACGGGGACCTCTAGCAATCGGGAGAGTCATGACTTGTGTCTGTCAGAAGACACATAAAAGAGAAACGCTAAAACAACAACAACAACAACAAACAACCTCACACGGAGCTGTGTGACGTGAAATGATGCAAGTGTGCGACTTGAATTTGGGAGACAGTCAAAGCTGTTTTCTTTCAAGTCATCCCCGCGTATGAGTCTTTTTTTATTAGCATTTTTTCTACACATCATTAGCAAGCGTTTTCGAGGGCGCTCACACACAATGTCATGCTACTGATGAGTGCCAAACATCACAATGACTCATGTATGAGCTGACGTTTTCCTGTTCACCGGGACCGTGATTTGCTGCGACCTTGGCCGCGCAGGTCTCGCGGATAAACAAATGTCAGCAGCGGCGGTTTCAGGCGTATGAATCCTTACTGTCACGTACTGTAAACGGTTTTTAAAGGCCCCCGCCTGCAACCGAGGCATTAGATGAGGAAGCCCTCGTGTGTCATTGTGGAAGGCAATTTGATCATTTAGTTTGGACAACTTGTGTTATAATGGCGCGTCTGGCTGGAGCTGATT
Organism: Mola mola; assembly: GCA_001698575.1. Classification (NCBI taxonomy): domain Eukaryota; kingdom Metazoa; phylum Chordata; class Actinopteri; order Tetraodontiformes; family Molidae; genus Mola; species Mola mola. Next base: position 158,806 of record KV751338.1, read on the forward strand.
AGCAAGAATAAAAAAGCAGGAGTGAGATGTCTCCAATGGCTTCTATATTTATTCTCGTGGTCATATTGGGAAGCATTGGCCGATCAATGCTGCAGCTCTCCGATTAAACTAAACGACCAACCTTTAGGGGGGAAAAAATGGGTGATTGACAGCTTATTAGAAGAGATGATTTCAGGAATTGTTGATTGTTTGACTTGGACAGATCTGTCGATGGGTTGCACTGTTTACACGAGCATTCACTGTGTATCCTCATCCTCGGCGCGGCCGACAGGCTCAGTCAGAGCCAAATGTCACCTTACATAACATGACTGGCCAGGGACCAGTTCGGGAAACAGGCCAATGAGACACATATTGACAGAAAGACCCTGACATGATGTTAGTGTTGAGGTTAAATGTTAGGATTTGCTGAAGACCACCTGCTCTGAACATGTCCTGCACGTGGAAATACGTCCGTCCTTCTGTTGACTGAAAACTGAGACAGTGCCCACATTTCTCCGCTTTTTTAAGTTTACTTAATTATCTCTTGTTTTTGTACTGTAGATCACAGTGTGGATGCTTTCTTATTGTGTTTTCCCGTGAATCTAACACACAGCTGAGTGCATCAGACACTTTCCGCAGGAAAATCAGCCATTACACTAGATGTACTGCAGATGAGGCACAGACATAAAGTAAGTGAGGATGCCGGAAACTAATAAACGACTTAATTGCAAAAAAAGACCTTGAGCTTTTACAGTATTTACTAGGTCTGTAATTGTGAGAGAGGCTTTCAAGGGTAGCATTTGTTTTTCTCACAGAGAGCTAGCACCTGAGATCTGTTTTCAATGTCATGTTCGGCCAACATATTCGAGATAAGTAAAATAATTGTTGGAACCTGATCAATGGTTTTATCTCCGAGCCTTTTCTCCATTCGGTTCCACCGCAACACTTAGTCACTGCTGCAATTTGCTATCTGGTATGAAAAGATGCTAATGAAAGGTGATTAGTTGTGTTCTGTCAGAGCTAATGAAGCTCTTCTGCCCTCCGCCTGACTGTCTCCAGGGGAGGAGTCTTTGACCATATTTGTGGACAAGAGGAAGCTCAGCCAGGAGTCTTCCTCACCCTCGGGGGCCGAGGGAAGCCGTAGCGGCAGCAGGAGCTCAAACTCGTCGGGGACAGTGACACTGGAGGCCCTCCACCAGCTGGCTGCCTCCTACTTCACCGACAGGGAGAGCACCCTGCGCAGGCTGCACCACCTCCAGATCGCATCCACCGCCATACGGGTACGTGGGCATCATGTTCCCCTGCATCGGCGTTTGATAGCGCCCAGATAAAAGCCAGATATTAAACAGCAAGGCAGAAATCGTTGTTACAAGTTCGGCCAACGTCAGTAAGCCTTAGGGCTGGAACGATATGCTTTTATCCTGACTCCACTGTAACTGTTCAAGAGAATTTATTATTGACATTTCCTTTAAACTTTCAAAGAATACAGATGATAAATTTTTTCCCTTTGAGAAACACTACACCATGAGTCACCAGACACATAATATGTCGGCCAGGCAATCTCGGAGTGCTATTTCAGCTGAATAGAAAAGTGGCGCTTTAGTGCGCACTGACAGGCCAGGTTAAAAGTGTGCACGCTTGATGCATAGAAAGCGATCTGATCTGTGCAGCAACAACCGTGTTACCTGCATTATCTATGACTAAAGTGACGTCTTCCTCTGAGATGTTACACTCGGTGGCCACGTTGCAAAGACAATCTTGTTTTCTGCAATGGGTAGGACATGGATTTTATTTCCCCACCCCTCCTAAACATGTGTAAATGTGTTGTTGATTGATAAAGAAAGGAAAATACTGTAAGAGATCAAGTGGATGTTTGAATATACATGCATACATAACTTTATAGACATCATTTTTTTGTTGATATAGCCGGCAGACCACAATAAATTACAAGAGAAAGTCTACTTATTGTTGGTAAAAGAGTTTGCAGCAAAGTTTGGTTAAAAACAAAATGTATATAAATGGAAATAAAATATTTTTACAGAGCATCAAGGTTTAACTCATCAGCATGCTGAGGTGAATTGCAGTGTACTGTTAAGATGCTCTGTAAAGTGACAAAACTAACCACTGCTGATGCGATAATATTTTATTATTACATTTTTTTGATCACCGTTATTGTGGGTTGACACAAATTCTAAAAGATTTTTCTTTCCTATTTTACAATATTCCAATGAATTATATGTAAAAAAAATAAATAAATAAGTCAGCGAAGTAACAAATAATTAAAACTTTTAAAGAGGATAAGAAAATGAGAGGAGTAGGAGTGTTAAGTAGCATGAAATTTAACACCAGTGAAGTAAGTACACTTAGATCCTGTCACAACATTCAGGTGTAATTCCATGACACTTTAGAAGCTCAACTTGAAGATAACATGCACGAACAAATCCTTTAAATCCTGCCCAGGGAATTTATTTCCATAACCTATGTAATCAGCGGGGATTAAGAGCAAATGCTTGTTTAAACAATTGGCCTGACGTGAAGAAATTCACCTGTTGTAGCTTCAGGGCTGTTGCAGGTTTGTCCAATCTGTCTCTCCTGTTTTGGGTTTTTTTTTGTTTGTTTGTTTGTTTTGTTGTTGTTGCTTACACAGGACTCCATTAGATAAAGTTAGCCATAAGACTCAATTAGAAAGATGTTACTGTATCATTGGTTTTTTTTATTACCTGTGTTAAACCATTCGCCATAAAATAATCCTGTTTTAAGACTGAGAAATCAAACTGAGGAAATCTTATACCGTTACAAGGCTATTAGGCCTACATGTTGGCGTTGCAAAAAACCAAATGAAAAGCATTCCCGTTTGAGAATTATGGCATTTAAATAACAAATAACTTAATATTTAATCATTCGAATAGCTTAATAGAACTAAACTGATCAGAAAGCAAATGCTTGAACATACGTCAGAAATAAGACGAAAATGAAATGACAGCAAGGCCTGTTTGATAACTCTGATAAATTTGGGTGGATTGTACGGCCAATCCCCCTGGTGGTCGGTTCCAGGATAGGTCGAAAGGTTTTGGCTTTGCTCAGGGGGAGATTTCACATCATTCATTTAATATACACTTTATAAACGTATTGATGAGGCACAGATTTATACATAAACCATTCAGCTTATAGGACTTTCACGGTGTCAGTTCAGCGTTCCCACTAGATGGACTTTGTGGGGGTCAGTAGGACGTGAAACAGGCATGGGATCATGTTTTGATAATTAATCAAATTACATTAAAATTGGGCCAGAATGAACTGAGTCAAGCGTTCTGGTGTGAGTGCTTCAAGATGTATAGTTTACATCTGGAATTCTTGTATTCTTGCAGAGCCAGGAGGAGTATTTCCGCTCCGGCAGCCAAGATGGGTCAAAGTCTTCCTGTGCTTGCACGCCGTGAAACTGTGTTAGTGCTAGCAGCGCTAGTCTCCCTCCCGTCTGCGGTCGGTAGCAATAGCAGTATGTTGGCTTGATTTTTCACCCTGGAGTCAATGTTTTTTAGTGGCACTGAAAGTAGCGACTCCGTCTTCAGCTTGTGTCAATCAAGCAGTGTCCTCTTCTTCACTGTGTGTGTAAACATGGATAAGCCACGCCCTCAGTAGGGAAACAAGACGAGCAGTCACCGCTCTAGACCACACATGCTCTGCTGAAATAAAACAAGCGCACACACTGTGTGATTTGTGCCTTTCTTGGACGAGGGCAGGAGGTTGCATTGGGGGAAGGCACAACTGAATGGTAATGATTCTGCATTCAGTGCTACTGAATCGCAATTTAGATCAATGATTTTTCAGTTAACAGGTCTTGGTCTAGAAAGGACAGCCTGGGTCGGCGTTCCAAACTGAACCACAGTCTGTTTGTTAGCTATCTTAGGGAGGATAGTGGCATATGAACATAGGATTTGGTTATTCTGCTACCAAAAAGAGGGATGCCCAACCACCACAACTGCCATCAAATCACCTAGTCCCCCTTATAGACTAATTGATGGATGGTTGAAGTGCCTAAAGGCAACACTACAAGTTACACGGTTTCTCAGACTTCTGTAGAGGAGCATGAATAAGCAGGAGAGCAGCAATCGTGGCTGCCGCACCAAAACACACCAGTCATCCATTTTATCGTCTGAAGTGGCTATTAGAGCGCATGCATTAATCAGCCTGAGGAGCAAACGTAGATGCTAAAGTGAGCGGCCACTGATGAAGACAAGTGCCCCCCCCCCACCACCCTCCGAACTGAGAACATGTTTCTTTGGTTATGCATCGGTTTGATGGATTAGATATATCATTCCATTAATTTCCAGGCACGCTGGCTTCCATTCATTTGCCACTTTTGCGGCGTGTGTGGAGTTCAGGCAGATTAAAGATCAGAGCGAGCGAAAGAGAGCGAGGAGAGAGGGAGATAAATACCACGTTTCACAGGGGATGTAAAGCAGCACCTGCAATATACAGGCTTTTATTTAAATCGCGTACGGAAGTGATGATTCAGTGAAAGTAACAGGGATTGTGAGCATGAAAGCATGCTAGTATGCAGTAAATTTAGTGTTTTTCCTTGTTTCTAAATCAATGGAGGCGTTGGAAGAAGCTGAGTCAGTAAAATTAATAAGTTGAGCAAAAGCTTTTAGACATATGTAGAAAATACCTTGGAGTGTTTTTCTTCTTCTTTTGTGCCATAAGTTCCCGTCAAAGTGACACGACTGATGACTGCTTCTGACCCCTTATTTAAACCCAGTTGACCCATTGAACTTAAATAAGGGAATTAATGACAAAACAAAACGATCAAAATGGAATAAGTGACCCTGTTAATATCCTCGCAGGTGACAGAAACGCGAACTGGGCCACTCGGGTGCAGCAACTATGACAATCTGGACACAGTCAGCTCCGTTCTGGTTCACAGTCCGGAAAACAAGGTCCAACTACAAGGTAAAATCGGATGGCAGCATGAAAGGTTTTGTGCTCTCCAGTTGTGACAGAGCAAGCATGAAGAATGAATCCACATTCTAATTTGTGATATTGATTTCCATTTGTTTCCACACTGATCAAAAAGCTGAGATACTTTTCGAACTCTTTAAAACCTCAACAATTTTCATCAGCTTTTTTGTAGGTAATTTCTCTTTTTGTCATCTCTGGCATCTCAAATCAAGGTTGTTTTTTCGTTTTTTTAGTGAAGGGAAGTGGCATTGAAAGACGCAGGCTGATGTAAAAGCTCTTTTTATAGTTAAAAAAATAAATCTTAATGGTTATGCTGTTTTTAATCGTGCCGCAAAACTGGATCGTTTCTACTGTGGTGGTTTACACATAAACACCAAGGAGATTAAAGCACACGAGTGATTTTTAATTATTTACTAAACAGTGTCATTAATACGTGATATTTGTCCTAAAATAGACTGTATATAATGATTTATCAGAGGAGATAAATGTTGCTTCGGCTAAGTTTAGGCACAAAATCTATTTGGTTATATTAGGGAAACGAGTGGTGACGCTTGATTTTAAATGGAAAGGGCCCTACAGGCTTCTGGGTCAAAGCTATTTGTGTGACCCTCCACTCAACCCTTGCACTTAAAAAGATTATGTGACACTACATGATCTATTCAAGCAGTCTGAAACTGATTTGGACAGCTTTGTGTCGCGTACACATTAAATCGCTGTGCTTATTCAATTGCTTTTTGTAGCAAAAAGTACAAAACCTTTTTAAATCATTTTCCCCTCAACAGGGCTTCAAGTCATCCTGCCAGGCTACTTGCGAAGCTTTTTCATTCAGGCGGCTCTGAACTACATTGGCTGTAAATCTGAAGGCCAGTTCGTGTGCCAGAATGGCGACTGTTGGTGTGAGTGCGGCGCAGAGTTTCCCCAGTGTAACTGTCCTCACTCTGATCTGGACACCCTGGAGAAAAACCTGCTGCGCATCACGGAGGACTGGAGGATGACCAACCAGGAGTTTGAGGAATCCGGTGAGTCAGGGACTTTGATTCACTGTCACCTCCAAAATGGCATTTGAAAATGTCAGCGAGAATTGTGCTTTCAAAAACCCCTAAATCCCTCTTAGAAATGTGGACTTTCAGTAAGCAGATTGTTTTTCCAATAAGAAATAAGAACTTGGCTTAAAGCGCTTGTTTGTTTTTTTTTCTGAATGTATTCCTGGAGCTGTCACTTATTGTGCCAAATCAAATGACGGTTGTGACGCATGCAAGGTGCTCAGTCCATCTGTTGTCACCAGCTTTGCTTTGAAGAGTCACATAATTAATGTGTAAATATTGTTCGCTTATAGGAAAATCATTTCTTGCAGCAGTTATTTGTGTGGAGTGATACCACTCATACTGTGTACTGCATATATCTAATATAGCTCCATTAGAGCTGCACCATTATTTCAATCGTTGAGTTTTGAATCATTATTTTCAACATTAATCACAAAAAAATGTACTCTACAAAAATTGCCTTGACATTTCATCAGAGCCCCAAGTGACATCGTCAAAATGCTTCTTTACTCCAACAGGTAGTTAAAAAGCCAAAGACTCTTCATGTACCGTCAAAAATGACAAAGGAAAGCAGCAAATCCTGACATTTCAGAAGCTGGAGCCAACAAACGCTTGACATTTTTGCTTGAAACAAGACTGACATGATTATTCAATTGTTAAAATACTTGTCGATAATAACTGTTTTCATTTTTATCAGCTAATGGATTAATTCATTAATCGGCCCAGCTCTAACAGTTCTATTTTATTTGTTCATTCAGCTCAAATATCAACATTTTAAAATCATAATTCCACAACATTTTGTTTTAGGAATAAATTAGATCTTATATTAAGGGAGTTTTGTGGAATGCTAAGCTAACTAAATGCTAGCTGTGAGGTTCTTACTAATGATGCACCTGTATGGAAATTCTGGCTTGATACTAATATTTAATGTAACAAACTTGGCCAATAACCAACATTGAGCCGATATATTGATGCATCCCTAGTTTTTACCTCCACCAAAGAGGTGTTTGATGGTTGGTTGATGGCTGTCTTGTTAGCAGGATTATACAGAAAATACTGTATGGATTTCAAAGAAACTTGGTGGGAGGATGGGGAATCGGCCAAATAGGAAGCCGTTACATTTGATGCAGATCCAGAGAAAGGAGCTGGCCTTGGCAGAGGTACAGAGTGCAATTCTGTCAATAAGAAAGCAAATGATGTGCTAAAAAGGAAAGGGAGCATTGCCACACATTATATTCAATCAAAAAGGCAAAATAACACACGAGTGAAATATAATGAAGACGAAATGACCAAGTATAGGCTTTTGTAAGTGTTGGCTACTCGGCTTTACATGCTCATGGTCGGTGAATGTTACTATAAATTCCAACAGAGACAGAGGAGCTCCTTCTCCAGCAGACTCAATCAGCTTTGCAGTCACAAAGAACAATTTAATAACTACTTTCTACCTTTCAGCTGCTCACATCTGTGTGGCAGGTGAGCACACCACTGCTCCACCGTCTGTACTCATCATTTTATCCTTTCATCATAGGCATGCTATTTATTAATCATTGCCACTGTTGCATCTGTTCATTCTGGCTTTTCTTAAATTCTTTATATTCACCCTTCGTTTTTAGGACAGCCCTCCGCATTTTTTACACACCATTGCTCTCGCTGCACATATCTTTATGCTAATCTTTTTAATAATTTCCTAACCTTTTGCTTCTATGTTCTGCAGTAGCAAAACGATTTGCCGGGATTGGAAAGCGTATCTTTCTATACTATCTGTCTAACTGTACTGTTACACAGGCCTGTTGTAGATGAGCGCTCATCCCAGTTTATGCCTCCTATATAGTATTTTTTCTTGGCTCTGTGCAGTTGGAAAGGCTTCTATGCAAATAAATGTAAAAGCAGTCGCACAAAGCCTGGCCCGTGTCCAAATACAGAATAATGTATGATTGCATTCATTTGGAGAAAGTGCTATAATTAACATTAAAAAAAAAAAAAAAAAACGCCATTATGGGGAGGATTAGGAGCCTCGAATGGCGTTTATGGAGCCATTTAGATATTTGCAGAAAATCTGATGTTTTGTGGCTCAAATTAAGAACCTGTTCGGATAAACAAAGCCAGTGTTTTACTGCCATGTCCCTGCAGCTCCATGATAGGATGCGCTGCCGAGGAAAAGCATGTAGCGGAGACACAGGCCCGTTTGTGGTTCACAAATATACGGCACTGCTGTCATGTGCAAGTATACTGCACTTCTGAAACATGGAACGTAAATGTGTCACTGTTAAAAAAAAAACGTTTCCTTATGTCTGGGAATTTGAAAAATGTCTGTTTTTGTTATGTTTGATATGAGCGAGCACATATCATTTATTTGTCACATGTTCAGGGTAGTAACAGCAATTCAGCTTTCGGTTTCCCTCATGTGTTTTGAGGGTGTTTGCAACAGGTGGCGGTTAACACACATTATTTCACAGAGGCTATATCTGAAAGGCGTTTGCTCTTTGCCATGCCGAAGAAAATCCAAATGAAAAAACTCTCTTAGCTGCTGCTGTTTATCCTTTTGAGCTGTTTGTTTTTCTGGGAGAAACAGGGACTAGACAGTTTTTTTTGGGATATTGTCATCCTACAGGTCATAGCCGCAAACACAATTTACTTATTCAATGCTCTTTGTCCTACCAGAGGAGTTCCAAAACTTTGTTGGGAACCTGCCAACCCATTACGCTGCGAACACATCTGTGGTGGAACACTTGTGGAGGACCGACGCCAGCCTGCCCCAGCGCTACAGGCAGCTGGAGACCAGCAGCAACCAGCTTTTCACCAAGGCTCGCCGCACTGCTAACAAGCTCTTCAGCCTCAGCAAGCGGTGCCAGAAACAGCCCAAAATAGTCATGCAGAAGCCAAGGTAAGAGGCACGCCAGGAACAAGAGGGAGCAATATTTATCCTGCAGCCTGTTAACTCAAGGTGCTCCCCCCCCATAAAAAAATTATAATTATGAAAATGATTTACGCGCCAGGCGCCGGGGGAACGTGGCAGAGCGAGACGGTGCTTATTGGAAAGCACTTTTGGAAAAGTTGTCAGGGAACATGGTGAAAAGCGCTGACAGGAGCAAAGCTCTCTCTTCTGTTACAGCAGGTGAAAGACCAACTGGATCATGTTTGACCAAACAAAATGAATCTAGACCCGTGTAGTCATCCATTCATTTTACCACAGGAACCTCCAGGAATATGAGCTGCTGCGGCCAGCGAGACAGGGCGACTTTGATTGTATCGGTCCCGGTATTTTTACTGTCACAGCTGCCGCTTGAGCAGCAGCTCCCACCTGGAGACTCTATTTCAGCAGCCTATCATAGACTTCGCCCAGACTTATACCTCTCACATGAGCAGGCTGTGTCGATAGCTATTTCTGGCTGGGAAATTAACTAAAATGCAGCCACTGCGTCTTCATTCTGCAATCCAATTACACTTCTTTATCGCACCCCTTCTGCTACTAAAAAATGAATTCAATAATAGTTATGGTTTCTGGGAAAGTCCGCTTTTTTCGAAGGTTTGTGTCTTTTACCTGCCTTTTGACATTGTAATTGTATTTTGATAGGATTGTCATAGCGATTTATGCATCGTAATAAGAGATATAAAATGATTCAGATGTATGTTGGAGCATCTACTTGTATGTTCTCCGCAGTCTGTGCCAGAAGGGGGAATTCAATAGATTGGATTTTTCATTTTTATCTTATTTTGCTTGTGTAACTGGCTTGTGTAGCCCGAATCAGGCTAAAACTGTATTCGCTGCAAAATCAAACCAACACATTCTTTTGTGAAAGGCAGGATTAATCTTCTGCAAAACATCTCCCTCGTCGCATAATCACAAAAATATGGAAAAAGACTCTATGTGACAAACATGAATTCAATATTATATAAAATCCAATGCAGCACTGTTTAACATTACTGCCCTCTCTCCCTCAGGTCTCTCAACTACTGGTTGACCTACGCCCTCTCCATTTTGTACTGCAGCGAGAACAACCAGGTTGGTGTTTACAGCGACGAGAGCCGCAGCTGCGCCTGCCCCTACAACCATCCGCCGTGCCAGGTCCTCATTCCCTGCTCTGTTGGCGACGGCCCCCGCTGCACCTCCTGTTCTCCGGAGAACCGGACGCGGTGCTCCAGCTGCAACCCTGGCTTCACCTTGACCCAGGGAGCCTGTCGGCCCGCCGTGCCCGACCCCACGGACCCGTACCTGGGCTTGGAGAGCGACCGAGACCTACAGGATCTGGAGATGCGCTACCTGCTCCAGCGGCGGGACCCGCGCATCGCTCTGCACGGCGTGTTCGTGAGCAACGACGTGCGCGTCAATGCGTGGTTCGACCCGTCCTGGAGGAAAAGAATGCTGCTCACCCTCAAGAGCAACCGGGTCAAGTCCAATCGCGTTCACATGCTCCTCGGAATCGCTGTCCAGTTCTGCCTGACCAGAAACAGCACGCTGGAGCCAGCGTTGTCTGTGTTTGTGAATCCCTTCGGGGGCAGCCACTCGGAGAGCTGGACCATGCCTGTAGGTCAGCACAGATATCCTGACTGGGAGCGGACCAAGCTGGATATCCCTTTGGACTGCTATAACTGGACACTGACTCTAGGAAACAGATGGAAGAGCTTTTTTGAGACGGTTCATTTCTACCTGAGGAGTCGCACCAGGGACTTTGGGGTAACCAGCGGCAACAAGAACACCACGATGTACTACGAGCCAGTGGAGGCAACGGAGCCGTCGAACAACATCGGCTACATGAAAGTGAACAGCATGCAGTTGTTCGGATACAGCGTGCACTTTGACCCCGAGGCGATCCAGGACCTGATTCTGCAGATAGACTACCCGTACACTCAGGGATCACAGGACTCGGCCCTGCTGCAGCTGGTGGAGCTGCGCTACAGGGTCAACCGACTCTCGCCTCCGGGGGCCGCACACATGGACCTGTTCGCCTGCCTGCTCCGCCACAGACTCAAACTGTCCAGCGCAGACGTGACCAGGATACTCACTGCCCTGCAAGCTTTCAGTGCCAGGCAACCAAACTATGTGGAGTACGAGGCGAATAAACTGTGCAGTTAATGGCCTCTATTTGATGTTTTGTAATTCCTCGCCACAGACGGGCCTGTATCATCTATCAGCTGGATCCATTTGTGTCAAGTGTGATATATATTGTTCAAGGCTTTGTTGTACATACATGTGTGCAATTAAATTTGATGTTTTTAGCTTTTCTGTGTTTTATGGATCGAAGCCCCCGAAAACTTGTTTTTAAATCTTAAGTATTTGACTATAATATTAAACATTTGGGATTAAATAAGCAATAATTAGTGTTTCAGAATCAAAATCTCTTGTTTTATGTCCGAGTATCGTTTATCAAGCGTTCGCTAATCTGTCCCGCTGTTTGATCAGATTGGATTAAGAGTGTCCCCCGCAACATGAGCAAACGCCCCAACAGTTGCCATGTTTTGTCTCATCACCTCTCCTGCACACGCGCCACGCCGAACCCACGTGAACGCAATAATAAAAACAGAACAGAAATCGGAACCACAAAATATCGGAAGCAGAATCATTTTTATCGCATTTTAATTGAGTAATTTAAAAAAAAAAAAGGTCCTCACAGGCTTCCTTGTTAAGTGAGTGGAGGGTCACGGGGATGTGTGCAGTGTTTTTTTTTGGGGGGGGGGGGTTTGCCCATCTGGAGCGCCAGCACACAAGGTCTCCTTTCTCCATTGAGGGAACAGCCTTGGCACAGATTACTAAGTATAAAGTGAGAGAAGGTCTGAGCAGCCTTCCTCTGTTCCTCCGCCGTCCCCGTCCGCCATTCACAGTTACTGTGATAGATGAGCCCAGGCGCCACTGAGACATGCTTAGCATCAAACAACAGTGAGCTGCCTGTCGGTGACAAAGATAGTGCTACTTGCCCAGTGCTCCAGCAAGTTGGATCTGCACAAGAAGGACTGTGACCAGCAGGGAAATGGGCTTTAACCCGCCAAAGGCTGTCGAGCTGCGGGCGAGCAGCGCGGTGCGGCTTTTATTAGAGGCGCGCCGCAAAGAGGACGCTTCATCAAGATTCAGCGGACATGTTCCTCCTGAGATTAAAGCCAGACACAGTCTGCTCCGATGCCATCATTCAGAAGGAATGTAACGAGAGTCAAAGTCTGTTTAATCAGTTTGTGTTGCACAAAACAGATTGCGCTCAAGGCACTGATTTTATTACGAGTTTTGGCATTCTTTACAGGCTGTCTTTTACATTAAACATTGATTTCACTATTCTATTGACCGGTTTCAGGACACATTGTCTCCAGGCTGTAACATAAGTCTTTTGCTGAGCTATGAAATTTTGCAGGACTGTATTGTTTTTGAAAAATGTTTAATATTCCCTTTTTACAACCACACCGTTTCCTTTTTATGTACTTAGGTTATTTTATTTTTTGGCATTGTATAGTAGTAGGTGCAGCAGTATAATTTAGTTTGTTTTTTTAAAAATCGGAAAATCAAAAACTCCCAACCTGCAGTGTGTTTAATTGACTGCAGGGAAAAGGTTGTGTGCTCCGACTGCGAATCTGAACTATGTCTCAGTTAAGGCTTGATGCCTGTGGTTAAAATGTGAACATCTGGTGTGTTTTTAAAAACCATTTTTAACAAGCATCCTGCACCTGGGTGTAAAATTCTGCTGCAGTATAATTGGAAGCAGTCCAGTGTAGGATCTCCCTGGGAAAAGACAGAAAGATGGAGTTTGTTTTCATGAGCAGGTCTGCTGTAGAAGGCGTAATGACTCACACCTTCTCCTGACGATAAATTAGAAAATGAGAAAGACTGCATTGTTTCAGATAAAAAATGGATACTCTGTGTTATTATTTTTTCAAATAAGTAAATAAATAAAAGTGAGGATACAGAATTAATAAAGCATCTAGATTGCCATCCGGTGGTGGGCTGCAGTATAGATCATGAACCCCTCCTGCTCAGTTATAGTAGGTAAGACTCGGGCCAAAATAAACACTCAAATTACACCTCCAATCAACTTTTCCTGAGGATAATTTCGTTCATTATGGATACTATTTATCGTGGTTAATGTACAGTGAACCCACCGATGTATGTTCCAATGTTAATACAACGAGGTGACACGTCAGGCTCCTGATTGGGTAGGCAGATGTATGGGCCGCCGCTCAATACTGCGACTCCACTGCCTGGTCACAACTCTTGACTCCCAAATATTTCACAAGCACGACACAGCAGCACTTGTATCCCAGATACTTTGACTTCATTTTTCAACAACGGAAGGAACTCGAGATCTTCCATCTACGTATCTATCGCCCTTTATGTCAACTTTAAAAATTTACACGGATCCAGGTTAGGTTTATCCTCAGTCAGCTTAACGCTATGGTAAAATAAGCTAACCAGCTGCTCGCAGTACCATTAGCTTGTTAATAGCAAACAGATTTGAGTGTTCACACTCAAGATTGACTATTAAAAATAATGACAAAATATGCTGTTACTTAATAATGCGGACAAAAAAAAGATAGAAATGATAGAAATAGAAATATTCTTCCCAACACAGCTGGGAGACACAGCATCGCTTTTCATTTCTTTTTTCATTTGCCTGAAAATAAATGGAAAAGAATGAGGGACAGTTCAACAATTATAAGACTTATTACACTATGAAACCGTAACAGGCGCCATACACAGAGGTGAGAGAGAGTGAGCGAGAGAGAGGGCGAAAGAGAAGACGCCTACATGCAGTCGCATGCTATCAAAAATCCAAACTAATAATAATGGAGTATTGCAAGAGGTTTCTTGTACAATTAGAACGCTGATTTGCAGTAACACCACAGCGTATGTGTGTTTATACGGAGAGCGGGGCTGGAACAGAGTGAGTCCTCAGCAGAATGAATAAAAATTAGACTATAACAAAGTTGTGCTGGGTGACTGGATGTGTTTCCATATAACTAATGAATATTTATGAATATACTTTATAATACAGTTAATTACAAATGCTTTGAAAAAAAAACAAAAAAAACCCAGACCAACTCATGGTAACTTGTCCCTACGCAATTCAACCCAAAACAGACCAATTGGCCCAATCTGGCAACACCATCTGGTCTAACAAGACCACTGAGCCACTGAGGCCTAAACTCCCCCTTTTAAATTATGTGCTTCATTTGAGTTTCCTTTTTGGGGGTTTTTTCCAAAGCTTTGTAGCCCCGACAGGCTGCTTTGAATATCATGTCACTATTTTCTTTAAAATCACATTTGACAAAATGTAGTTAATACAGTGTGCAATTTCCAAAATCCTCTTTGTTAAGAAAGGAAAAATATTGACAAAAACACACACAGAGGACTATTCCCCAAAACAGCAGGTGACAAACAACCACAGGGGCCTGGATAATGTCGATAGAACTGTAGCAGCTAGAAATAAAAGAAAGGATCATGAAAAAATCCTTTTGTTAAATTCGATTGTAATAATAGACGGGGATGGCTCTGTTTCTTGTCTAAC
>KV751338.1:173332-220768 GCA_001698575.1 Mola mola
GATGTTTATATGTTCATTTGAAGCAGGAAACGCCACAGGCCCAGATCTGCTCATTCGCTTCTTTTTTTGATTTCATTTTTCTCATATAGATGCTTTTAGCTTACCCTGATGTACACTGTAAATCCTAGTTCGCTCACTCAACCTCATTGTAAATGGCTCGCACAAAAATTTTTCTAGTTACAATAAAAATGAAAGTTATGAGTGTACAAGGCACAAAACAGCCAGGTGAACATAAGGGGGGGGGGGGGTTTATTGTGTCTGTTTGACTTTCCTGAACATTGGTTTGTTCCCTACAATAACATTTTGTGTTTGCGGTTTACAGTGTAGCTTCCATGATTTATACTTTAAAATTATTTTGACATACTTGACCTCAGTATCTTTTATGTGCGCTGATAAATGGATGCTCTTGGCTTTAAACTGTACTTGATCTGCAGAGATCCAAGCACCGAACATAGAATCCCTCCCGTTGCCGATAAGTCTAAATATCTATCGCAATATTGTTGTTTTTTTCCTTTCTTTTTCTAAAGCATACATTTCGTCGGGATATTTCTACTTTTATTCGAGCAGAGACTTTGCTTGTGCTCCTCGGCGAACGGATTCAGGGTCAAGTCTTTCAGCAGTTCAAACCAAACAAGCCAAACTCACTAAGCAAGCGGATAAAAGGCGGCAAGGATAGAGAAAAGCAGCCCATACTTCAGGAGGTTTCATCTTAAGGCAGAGAAATAGTGTAAATGTTTCCAAGCAGCCACAGTCACGCGCACACACGAGGCAGAGCTGAGTGATGAGCACAGGCCCTGTGTTGGCGGGCTCGCGAGCCTCAGTGGAAACATGAGTTAAACTAATGTGTGTGTCTGTTTAACAAGCATGCTGGTGATGGGAGGCCGTGGTTCAGCGAAGGGGAACAGTTTATGGAGAGGACGACCCCCCGGGAGGCATCAGAAATAATAGCCGACGATACGTCAGAACAGCCGAGACAGCTTGCTTTAAAACCCGCGGGGGAGACCTTCCCTGGAAACTGACTGTAGACCAGCACTTGTTTTTATGGAAAACAGAGAGGAATATCGATCACTGAGTTTCAGTCTATGGTTCAATGTTTCACATTTGCGTTTTAAATCGTGAAAGCGCAGCGTCTTTGGCTATAGGTTTGTTTTTTTTCTGGCTGTTGGATTGCTTTGTGTCCTGATTGGACATCGACATTTAGAAAACACTTTGTCTACAGGAGATGTGGGTGGGCGTTCATGTAGCCTTTAATCTTCTTTCATTCTTAATGCTGTCCTCTGAGAGCTATTAAAACCCCATTCAATTAGCATAAGGACGTGTTAATTTAGAAAATTAAGAGCTGGGCCGTGTTCTGCCAGTAGTAATTAGAGGTCGTATGCAGACTGGAATAATGATAAGATGTCAAATAATCCAGAAATTTAATATGACACAGGCAGACCGAATGAGATCTGACACACCGCTGTTTAAAGACATTCGACGCAGCCGCTCCAGACTGAAGCCGATGAAGCTTTGTTGTAGAGTTTGACTGACACAATGTAAATTAAGGAAGCTGTGCATCTATCAAATGTGTGTATCCTCATGCCAGAAGCATCAAATCTTACATGTTTATCCCAGGATTTTACTTTTGACAGGGTGGAAAAATCCTCTCAGTCAACATGAACTGCAGACCATCTTTTGCCACCAAAAATAGTGGGAATTAACCAAGACTGATGGATGGATGAAAGTCTATAAACATCCCTGACATTTAGGGAAATCTCAGAGATAATCAACAAATAGAAAAATCTCAGCTGACATCGCCTACGTTGTAAAAACATCATGTTGGGTTGTCGGCGATTTCACGATAACATACAGCATATCGATGGGCTTTTTTCACTACTCTAGAGTGTTACCTTTTATGTGATGAACGAAAATAAAGTTGCTGATGAAATGCTTTAGAATCAGTCATACCTGTCTTTTTGCTCGCCACAATCAGCGGTAATCAACACCATCATCTCATTACTGCACAACACAAAGTCGATGGCGTCCTCTCCCAGATTAAAAACAGCAGAGCCAAGCCTTTTGAGTTGCATAAAGTCTGACTGTAATGAGTAGTTCCGGTGCACCCTGCCCCCAACACACATGCGCACACTCACCCCGTACAAAAGCAATGCAACCGGAAGGTTTCAATTCTTCACCCGACCTCCTCTCATTATTGCCGCAGTGCTAATGATGCAGTGAGGATCAAGGTGCTGTGCTGAGATGAAAGAGGAGTTGCGAAAGGATTTACAATGCTTCGCAGATCAGTGATAAAGCACCGCATAAACAAAACTTTGCCCGAGGTTTGCACCGCTGGGGAAAGGGGATTTAGTCTCCAGATTCGGCGTCATCCTCTATAAACTCGCAGAGAAGCAGAGAAAAAAATCCTGCAGAAGCCCATCAGAGCTCCGGAGGGCAACATTTAAACAAAAACCACTAGGTTTGGATTTCCAGGGATTGTACAGAAGCGCTGTGTGGTTTTGGCGCTCATTACCCCCGGTGCCTGCAGAAAAAACCTGATGCTTTCTTTAAGTGGCTGTAGAGCAGAACATTCTGTATCATAGTTCATCAGTCGGTGGCTGGGAACTCGTCCTCATCTTGGGGCTTGAAGATTCTTGAAGCGCAATCACGCCTAATGATGATTGTCCAGGCCACTTCCACTTGCATCCAAGGTCCCTGTGGCTGTGTAACTGTATCTGTGATAGCATTTAGCTTAGTTTTTTTTCCTCTGTGAATGACACACAGCAAAGATGAGTGTTTCATCATCTCATTAACGGAAGCCACTATCGTTGCTGCCATCTCCAGCAGTTTCCCCTTGAAATGTTTACCCCCCCCAAAACTCCCCCAAAAACATTATGTAAGCTACTTTAATTATAAATAGGCACGCTTTCCCTCTTAAGGGAGTAATATAATTACATCAAAGTCCGACTAATGTAGCCTCAACGGTTATGAAATGAATTGTGTCCTAGTGCCAGGACGGCCAGCACTGTTAACTGATATATGAAGCTACACCAGCGTATATTTGTCCCACACGGCCATTTCAACTGACGGCCTCATATATTCAAATTATTAATATTTCAAATCATAAACAAACAATTAGCTCTGTTCATTTATTCAGCAGTGCTGGGTGACAACTCAGAGCCTCAGCAATCCTGGATCACAATACTCAAGCTTGGGGTGACCTGCACAAGAGCACACACAACACAAAGGCATCTGGAGACTTTTGTGCGATAAAGTGGAAGTGAGTTCCCTTAAAAGCACTCTGAATCAGCACATTCGACCTGTCTGCACCATTTGACAGCAGAAGCTGCCATAATTGGACAAACATTAATCTCCCATCTGGGAATCCTGTTTCCAACTATTGAGAGAAAACTGGTATATCCGTCGAGAGCTGGCTGCGGTAATTATGTCTCAAAATCACAGGCCATTAATCTCTCGAAACACTGAATAAACAAACAGATCAAGGTGTAGACAGTCGATTGCTTTGATTAGCTTTTAATTAGTGCCAACTGTTGTATTAATCCGAGTCTGAGACTGAGTTTACTTGGAGCAGAGGGGACCAGGCTGAAGTAACATTACTGATGACTAACCCTGTGACTAAGCTCACCTTAGGTGTAAACAAGCTACCCACCTAAATGTCCTTTGAAAGTTGTTGTGTCTTCCCTCGCTAAGCTGTCTCTTTCATTAAGAGCACATTTGGTAAAGCAAAGCCAGGTTGTCTGTGCAGCAGCAGGAGTCAAGGATGCAGCCTAACTGGGTCACAGTAAATCCAGTCAGATGGTCCAGGCACATCACGTCTTGTGGACCGAGTAAGGCCACTGAGCTTTAGTTCAGCTGCGCACAGTGACTCACACACACACACGCATGGAGTGACAAACCAGGTTCAGGTGACCTGAGGAAGAGCAGAGAGAGATGAAAGGACAAATTCTTTTAATTAACCCGCCTTTATTCGCCCCCCTTAAACTAAAGTACAAAAATAAAAACAAGACTCCAGGCCCCTGCAGCTATGCTAGTGGCTCTGTGAGGCTGTGCTCACTTTCTTCCAGCTAAATACATCTGTTCACTTTATTTACCACATTTGCTATCTTAAAGAAGAGAATTTCAGATATGGCGCGATCACATCTTAAATCAATGGAATGACTCAATCCGGCCCAGGGCATTGCAAACTGCACAAAACGCTTCTTTAAACAATTTAGAACTATTTTATGGAAAAACTTGTATTTCAGTCTTATAGCTACAGTCAAAAAAGCTTCAGATTGCCATCTGCTGCAAGTTATATTTGGCAGTGTGTCTCCCCTCTATGCGCCTATGTGGAAAAGGCTGCCAGTGAGGCTGCGAAAAAATAAAAAGTGACACTTCTTTAACTTATGCTAGCGTGCCAGCAGGAGGAGCTAAGGACCTGCAATGACATACAGTCATTCCAGCTGCATCTTCATAATTGCTTTTGATGACATGACTAGTGAGTAATCAGAGAACTTCAACACCTGTATGTAATTCATTCCATCTCTATCAGGGTTTATATTCTGTTCTTTTACCTCCCTGCCCTTCCATATGCAAACTGGGAAAACCAGACATAAGAGGAGTGCATCTCATCATGGGAGTGCCAGGGAGGTGAAGTTGAGAGGCAAGTCAAGCTACCGACATGGCTTTTCCCTCCTCCGTAGTCAGAAGAGAATCTTGTCCGCAGTATGGGATAGTAGTTAACTGTGCAATGATTAAAGAAACCTATTGAAATCTTGAGGAATCTTTGAGGGCAGGCCCTTATTTTTATTGACGTCAAGAGCACATAACAAACAGCAGATGGAACATGGTTAAAAACAGTCACATTCAAAAGCAGATTCGTTGGTAAGCAGAGTTTTAAACTAAACCATTGTAACAAATAATAGTAATAATAATAACTTGAATTTATATAGCGCCTTGCAGGGATCCCAAGGTCGCTTTACAAAGTAGTTTAAGATTGAAGGCCAATTTGAAAGAGGGGTTTTGAAAGTGCCCAGAGATGGGGCGTTGCAGTTTTCTGCTGGAAGAGAATTCCAAAGGTTTAGGGCTGCAACACTGAAAGCTCAGTCCCCATCAAACAGAGACGGGAGTGAGGGATGGAGAGGAGACCAGAATCAGATGAGCAGAGGGTCAGGGATGGGGTGTGGGGTGGAGAAGGTCTGATAGATTCTGAGGAGCTAGGGCATGGAGGGATTAATAGCTGAGGAGGAGGATTTTATATGAAATGCAGAACTTGATTGTGAGCTGTTGGAGGTCGCTGAGGGAAGGTGTGATGTGCTGCCAGGGCTTGGTACTGGTGAGGACCCTGGCAGCAGCGTTTTGGACATATTGGAGGTTGTCCAGGGCTTTGTTGGAGACACAGAACAGGACACTGTTACAGTAATCAAAGCGCGAGGAAATTAAGATGTGGATGAGTTTTTCAGCAACAGTCAGGGAATGAAGGGCGGACTCTGGAGATGTTTTTAAGGTGAATGGAGGCAGACTTGGTGACTGATTCAATATGGGACTGGAACGAGAGGGTTGAGTCCATGATCACTCCTAGGTTGCGGACATCAGGGGATGGTGAGACGGTGGAAACGTCAATGGCGATGAGCAGATCTCCAAACTTCCTGAGCAGTTCCTTGGGTGTATGTCCGTGAAGGTTTTTAGTCAAACAGGTCATCTTAATCAGAACTTCAGAACTGAAGAAGCCTTTCGGATGAGAGGCGAAACGTCTTCAAACAAGATAAGGAGTCCAGTTGCTTCCTACTAAACACTCAAAGACTTCCTTGGGGGCCACAACCATGAGCTCTGTTTTATTGCTATTGAGAAGATTAGATGTCATCCAGGATTTTGTTTCATGGAGGCAGTTAACGAGAGACTGACGGGGGAGATGGACACAAAGTTTTGTGCTGATATAGAGTTGGGTGTCATTGGCGTAGGAGTGGAAGCAGAGACCCTGGCGGCGGATGATTTCACCTAGCAGTAGCATGTTAATGGTGAACAGAAGGGGGCCAAGTACTGAGACTTGGGGGACACCGTGGTTGACAGAGGAGGAGGGGGGAGGAACAGCCAGCGTGGTTCACAAACTGTTGTCTGGTTAGAGAGGTACGACCAGAGGAATGCAAGAGCTGTAGTAGAGCCCGAGGTAGTCGGACAGGCGGGTGAGGAGAATGGCGTGGGAAATTGTATCAAAGGCTGCGGAGAGATCTAAGAGAACGAGTTTAGTAATGAGGCCAGAGTCAGCAGAGATGAGGTCTTTGGCGATTTTTATTGTGGCAAGAGTGGAAGCCAGACTGAAGGGGTTCATAGACCTCATGGTTAGACATATGTTGGTGAAGTTGGTCAATGACTTCTATTTCCAGGATTTTGCTGAGGAAAGGAACGTTGGAAATCGACTAGTAGTTGTTAATGTCAGCCTGGTCCAGATCGGGGGGGGGTTTCCAGATGGGAGTGACTGATGCAATTTTGAAGGATGAAGGATAGATGCCAGCTATTAGAGAAGAGTACAGGATGTGGACAATGAGTGGGGGAAATGGAAGATAAGGCTGAATGGACCAGGGCAGAAGGAAAGGGGTCCAGGGAGCAGGTGGAGGGCTTGTGTTTACTTTGAATATACTTACATTATAAAAGGTTCCAGGTCGATGCGGCGCAGAAACAAAAAGCAGTTTCTCCAAAATTCAGCATTTATTCGGGGAACACTGACCATTAAACAGCCAAACATACTATATCATCCCTTGGGAAGTGTTTCTGTATTCTTAGCTTGCAAAGTTAAGCTGGTAACATAGTTTCTGCAACTTTGCTTAATTGCTTACTTAAAGTCAGAATTGCGGTGCCAACAGTATGTGCTTTAATGACATCTTCAGTCAGCGTTCTACGCTCCTGTTCCTCAAGGGGAAAACTGTATTGTTACATAATTTAATAAGAGGCAAACAGCACTTTACTTTGGAAAAAATGAATTACATTAAAAATTAAAATTAACTTGAGCTGCACCTGGACCAGAGTTTACTGGACCAAGGAAATATTGAATGCTGGGCAATGCTAACTCATCTAGAAGTGCTGCAGGTCAACGTCTTGGTCATTGGAGCAGCAACTGGAGAGAGGATAGAGCAGGTGAGTGGATCCAGTGTTTCTTTTTAGTGGCGGCTTTTCTGGAGATGTCCTCTCCATCAGCCTGTTCAGTCATTCTTATGGTGATCAACATGACAAGCAGCAGCTCATGTTGAAACACAAACACCGACAGCCTGCGCCTGTCTGGAAAACTCCCGAAGCAACAGAAGTAGCAGGAAAATTAAACAGAATATAGCGTGCCCTGTACGGCATTTGCCAATTGGATGCAGAGAAATTAATCAGCTGACCATCAGCTAATGTAGGGTGACTTTAGCTGTGAGCTGAGCTTGACTTCTGCACCTCAACTATCACACATTTGCTCACTTGTTCCCAGCACGTAATGAATCTAAAGAAGATGAGAGAAATATGAGCGACTTAACTCTAAGGATTCACTTTCACTAAGGTTAAGGACAGTGTTTTCAGATATACGTATATATCAGTTTAACAAAATACTGACTCCAGAGTTCTGGTTCATGGAATTTTCAGTAGCTCATGCTGAGTCTCACAAAAACAGGAATTTTGGTCCATGTACACAAATCCTACGGTCTTACGGTGTTACTGTGTTGTTAACGTCTATACTACTCCTGTGTCATTCCGCGTAAAAAGTCTCATATTTGTCTCCATATGACAAGAGAATCCATTCTCTGGGGACTGTTTATTTATTTCTAAATTCATGACAGGCTATCAAATTGTTGTTGAGATGAAGTCATGGTTCTCCATTAACCCTTCTATCCCTTCAATGACAGCAATGATACAATAACAACGCAGCTGACTTAATGTGACTTGACTTTAACTCTACCAACAGACAGACTGAAAGATAAGAAGACTGCATCTTCCTTCCCCTCAAATTATTTCCGCCTAAAAGCAGACGAGAATCTGCAGCCTCCATGCTGCTTTCTGTCGCCCCGAAGAGCATCTTTTCAAATGTTCCCATGCCCTGATTTTGCTCCATTGCAAGTCTGCCACTCCAAGCTGTCACTCTTAATTTGGCCATAAATTCATCAGGCACAATAGCGCGGCTAATTTCAGGGTAAATAATTGTCACCTGCATATGTGTTTTGCTCGCAGTTGGTGTGTGTCATGTGTTTAATAGCTCCTCGCTCTGCTTCCAAACACTGCAGGATCCGAAAAAGCAATAACAAGAGGGAAAGTGGGAGAGTGTCGTCTTTGAAAGTGAAATGTGTCTTTCCTCCCTACAGGTAAATGTGTTTGCGCTATGAGCATGCACATTTTTCAGATGATGATGAAAGAGCAGCTCAGGTCTCCTTGAAGATGAAAGAGATGTCTGTGTTCCTCTCCGGATTCATCTCTCTCAATTCAGGTGTCTTTTACATTCTCCGCTCCTCCGCTGTGCCTCCCCTCCACCTCGCCGTCCTCGACCATCGCTATTCAGGCCCTCACTCAGCTGTCAGATCCCAATCTCCGCGTCTCAGTGGAGTCATCTGCACCCACAGACGTCCGCTAATAGGATCACAGTGATGCTCAGAGGGCTTTGATGGGAAAATTGAGACAAATCGGCTGAATTTCGCCAAGGCTGTACCGCCCTGCGCTAACTGAATCCCTTATAGGAAATCTGGTCCTCAACATTCGGGGACTTGACAGTCAAATGAATCCTTTGCCCAATGCAGATTTCGTACTCACACGCACTTTAATAAACTGAAGGTCAAATCTGCTTGAATACTTCACATCTGCAGGAGGGAAAACTCTGTTGTTTTTTCCTTCACGGATATTCTACAGATGCAAAAGTGGGCAAAGTTACATGGCTGCACGTCTACACGTCTCGCATCTATCTTTGTGCTTTGTGTTATTTTGTTTTTCTCCTCCATTGTATACACAGTATTTTCTAACAGGCTCTTTGTGAAGCTTGAGTTATCTCTGCAGATCTCCTTTGAAACAGTCTTTTGTGCAAAAAAGGCTCAATGAATAAATCGGACGTCTAACAACCACCAAGATGAGAGACGAGACTAACGGCATATAGAGGCCACAATGCAGGTTTTGATGATGAATGGATGGTGAAAAGGCACCTTTAATGGAAAATCTTTGGAAATAATAAGTGAACATAGCACGTATTCACGTTTCTCTCTGTGACTGTTGTTGCCATTGTGACAATATGATGGACGGTGAAAGCAAATTACGGGGAACAAGGCTGAGGAGCGAGAGCGTACCTGATGGGCCGAATTGTTCCGCAGTTAGTCATCCTGATTGACTGTCTGACAGGGTTGATAACCTGGGCTCCCCTCTCTCCGTCACTGGCCATCATCCTCACGGGGCCCATTCGTCTCGTGGCGGGAAAGTAAGGGAAAGGGGCGAGCCAAGAAAAAAACACAAGGGACCGAGAAGCAGTGGCAGCTCTCAAAACGCCAACATCCGCGAGGTCTATTTCACGGATCGTAAAGCATCAAAGGTGTGCACGGTGTCAACGACAGGTCCGACCAGGGCCACCTCATAACTCCCTCAGAAGACGACGATTGGGAAGATGACATCAGAAATTTTCCGGCTGGGGATCCCTTCTGAAGTCCTGAAAGACAGAAATGGAGGTCAAAGTGTGTGTGAGTGTTGAGAATGAATACCTGAATGAAACTACAAAACGTTGCATTTACCGTCACAAAGGGTTTCTTAATTTCGATGGCAACCTTTGGGGAACACGCTTATTAACATTTATGCAGTATAGTCATATTATCGCAGCAAATTATGCCAAAATAAAATAAAATAAGTAGAAATTGAACTCAACACCATGTATGAGGCAATTTCTGAAAACATGCTCTACCAGAATTTATTCACTTCCCTCTTCAAGACACAAAGTTCAGAATGAATTTGTCCATTTTTGTCTTGACATTCTTGATAAATCACACATCTCCACAACACCAACTGTCTGCCTGCATTTTACAGACGTCCAGCAGAGTTCTGAGGCACTCCCGGGAATTAAAACCTCCCTGTTGGCTTCGCAGTTTCTTTCTCTGAACATTGGCTTAGTGCTGAGCAAAGAGGTAACTGATGTGAGAAACAGCGAGAGTTCATTCATTCATTTTCTACCGCTTATCCCGTTAGGGGTCGCGGGGGGGGCTGGAGCCTATCTCAGCATCTTGGGGCGAAGGCGGGGTACACGCTGGATGAGTCGCCAGTTCATCGCAGGGCTGACATATAGAGACAAACAACCATCCACACTCACATTCACACCTACGGGCAATTTAGAGTGACCAATTAACCTACCCCCAGATTTGCATGTTTTTTTTTTGCAATGTGGGAGGAAACCGGAGTACCCGGAGAAAACCCACGCAGACACAGGGAGAACATGCAAACTCCACACAGAAATGTCCTGACCCAGAATCAAACCCAGGACCTTCTTGCTGTGAGGCGACAGTGCTAACCACTGCACCACTGTGCCGCCCAAACAGCGAGAGTTTTCTATCTTAAACTCTCAATTGATTTAATTAGTATTTTACAAGTTTCTTGCAAGGATCGATCTGTACTGCATTTGCTTTAGATCCTGTTTTTATTAAACACTAAAAAAGTATTATTATGAAAAAAAAAAATACAGCTTTCAAAGCATCACAAGCACCACCTAAATTATTGAGTCTTGCAGAGCCGATTGATTAAATCATTTATTCATGAGTGCCAAAAGAAGGTCAATAGCCTCAGCTGGAAGAAATATAGTATTTGAGTACGCGTGCTCTCAACTTGAAGGATAGTAAAGTGCATGTGCGGGCCGATATAAGCAGGAGTAAGGAAACCTGCAATATTGATTTGAATGAATGGCAGACATCTTGGATTGCCCTCTCCACATTTTTAATAATACATCCAGGCCCACCTGCTTTTTGAGACAATAACTTGACGACTTCTCTGGTTTCTGATCAGAAATCTGCAAAGCTCTTGCAAACCAAATTTCAAAATTGGTGCAGGACCTGTCTGACCAAGTGACATCTTCATCTGAACTGACAGGTCCATAAGGTCTTTAAGTATCATAAAATGTCTTTCTATACTTAGAAACTGACTAAATATCACGATAGGCGTGTTAGAAGGTGTTCGATACGCTCCTGGAAAAGCAGCCCTAGGTAGACACTGAAATTAATGTCCACTAATGCACATTATTCTAACTAAAAAGAATTAATAACAGGTATTTTTAAAAGGACCTCAGCCTCTTGAGACGTGTTATCTTCTATTAGTGCGACTTTACACTCGGAGATTGCATTCGCGGCTGATTCTTAATTAAACATGATCAGCGCGAGCTAAGTCGTCATTTCTGTCTTGATAAGCCATTAGAGCTCTCCTGGGTGAAGGCAGAGCTGACACGCAGCCAGCGGGGGGATTACCATTAGCTTTAAGCTCTGCTTCCTTCCCGCTGCTCTTGCAGGCTGTCCTTCACCAGGCTCAGACAGCCCAGCGAGTTGAAGAAACGTACATTTTTTATTACCAATGTGAGTTGCTCCTCTCGCCGCGGTCTCAGAAAATGACATGTTAAGCTGCGTCGCAATTAACGGGCTCACATTTGGTTTGGGCCTCCGAGAGGACTGTTACCATATGCTAATTTGGCCAGTGAAGGCTTGGTGAATTACTTACGGGTGTGAACTCTGTCTGCCTTTTATTACTGCTGTGGCAGATGCTTAATGACCCTCAACAGTGATAAAAGATCTTATAATGATCAAACTCGAAGAACTTCAGGCAGGGCTGCTGCGAGATGGGTGGATGGAGACAAATCATTTAACAGCCCTCTGTCTGTGATGAGCTCAGAAGGATTTTAAATACATCATAAAGACAAAATCGTTGGTTTTGCAACATTGAAATGTCCCTTGAGTTTCTGTGGCCCAAAATTCCTCTCAGCCCTCCTGACTGACAGGCAAGAGACAGAGTGAGCTTGTTAATATTACAAAACAAGTTCCCATGTTTCTTAATATATTCAGTGTTTTTTAATTAAAAGGGTTCATTATGTATGCAGAAAACACACAAAACTCCCAGAACAATAGCAAGGTTCTGAACATTACACCTTATCCCCACGTTTATGCCGTGCATTACTTTTAGGCAGCTCTTAAGAAATTGGAGGTTTTGATGTCAAACATTACAGCCATTTTACCGAAACAACAGCTGAATTCATTATGATATTACTCTTTGGGCCAATTACTCCAGCGTTAGAGCTCACTGCTGTGCAGCGTAGAGTAGACTAGTTTAAAAGTTGCGTGCGAAGATGGGGTGAGGCTAAAGCAGCACATTCACAGATCCCACAGAGCCCAGATAAAGCATGGGTGTAGAAATACATGCCGTTTTAAGGCTAAGAGGGATTCATTTTTTGTTTGTTTGTTCGTTTCAAGAACATTTGAATACTTTGTTTTACAAAACGGAGATGATTTTTAAGGATTTAATCAATGTCTGGAGATGAATGTTAACGTTTCCATGGATTTCATCCTTCAGTGGTAAGTGAACAATAAAGCGGCAGCACAATAAGAGATGTGCAATTTCAAAAACGTAATCCTACATTTTGATTTTTTTCATTTTCAATTTCCGTCAGCCTGCCTGATGAGTCAGCTGCAGATAACGCTTGGTTTGTCCTGTACTTATTCACACTTAGGCTAAAACTTTTTTTGCAGAACTTTTTTTTCATGACTGACACACTTGCTAAATATCAGACATATTAGATTTTTCAGTGGATGTGTGTTAGCATGAAGCTCAGAGCAGAGCTGTAGCAACCCAGCTTGAGTTTCTTTTAGGTCTTGTAGACACAAATATACAAATATTTTGATATATCAAAATGAAGATTCCCCTGTATGTTTTTTCCACTTGTTCATACACTAACTGAGTTTTAAGTCAATAAAAATGGATTTTTTTTGGGGGGGGGGGGGAATGCCTGCTCAATTGAAATAAAAAAACACATAGTGTTTTGTGTATCCATGTCAGTTCATGCAAGGCGTTTGTTAGCCTGCTCACTGGCGTACTGTAGCTGGGCAGAGGGTTCTGTGTTCATGCCTGTCTGTGTGTGTAAGCAGAATAACTCAAAATCTACTGCAAAGGGTCACTGCCAAATCTCACAGGAGTGTTGATATGGTCAAGTCCTGGAGGTGATTAAACTCTGGGACTTCGAGCGTTAAAACTGATGGGATGATGGATGGAGACAGGCATTGTTACTGGCGCGCAGGGATGCAGCAGGTGCGAGAAAAAAACAACGGTAACATGCAGCAAGAGCTCCTCACTTTTCCATTCTCATGTGTGCAGAGACATTCTGTAAGATGAATTTGTGAAGAATATTTTTTTTCTAAACAAAGGGGGAATTTGTCCGCTTAGAAAAATACCTCTATTAGTGTGTGCAAGGCCTTAATCTCGCTAACACAACCGTCACACCAAGCTGTGTCCATAACACGCCGGGCCCAGTGTCTAATGGTGTATAAAGGACTAGTAAAAAGTGTCTTTTTACTGTAGCAACGGTGGAGTATAACCTGAGAGGTTTTGAAAATATACCCTGCTTTCGTGGCCTCGGAATCACTATCATTGATAATGAGAGTGCCAAGATAATGTGATTCCAGAAGATTTATAACAATCAAACAGTGTGGCGCCCAAGGAGATTGAGCCATTTCACAGACCGGGGGAAAGATATCACTATTGCTTTAACTGCAGCCCCTATTTCCACTTCTCATCGCAAGAGAGAATACTGATTTAAGCTCTCATCTTCAGACAGGTGCACTTATAGCTATCATCCATTCACATTAGCCTTAAATCACAGCCGTTGATCCCGCTAGACAAAATAGGTCTGGCGGGGGGGGGTGGCTGCCTGATATGAACATTAACGTGCGCGTACCTCTCTAAGACGTATTCATATGAAGGAATTGCTCGTGGTGGCATACTTGTTGTAGCCACCTTGACTTTTTTGGTTCAAGCGCATTCAGAGAGTAGAGAAAAGGCAGCGGCACAGTTGAAAATGATTGGAATTATTCAAAACTAAACACTGGCATACATGATGAAATATGCTTTCACATACACATCTGCACCCAGTGGATAAGACATGAAAGCCTTTTAGACATATTTTTTTTTTTCTATTGTCTGCTATAGAAATATGCACGATAGTGTGGCCCTTTGGGGGAAGATGCAAGACAAACACAATACAAAGGGGTTTCTGCAGGGTAGGAAAATTGATCGAGGGAAAAAAAAAAAAGCAGAGCTCTCTCGACTTTTCTATTCATTGCTCATATCTGCAGAAATTTGTTTGTGTACTAAAATAATGCATAAATATGCTTACGGGCGTATGTACCAACACAATCCTATTATATGTGACACAAAGCGCGCTAAGTGTGTCTAAGGTCTCGAATTTAATAGCTCATTTCTGCTCGGTGCTGAGTGTATCTGCACTATAGTTCAAAGCAAGGCCTCCATCTTCTTCCTCTTCTTCAGCTCCTTACATCCTCATATCTCAGTGACGATGACAGCTTTGTTTCTTTTCTTCAGTACTCTATTTTCATTCCTCTCTAGACCTTGAAAGACTGAATGGAGCTGACAGACTGTTGTTATGTGGTACATGGTAAATGGAAGGTAAGGAGTGGCTCCTAAATGAGAGCTTCTGCAACGCTCGTCGCGCTCGACAGGGCGGAGATGTCACTCTGCTGCCATCTGCTGGACAAACACTGCAGCCGGAACTGCTGAAAGTGGCACTTCAACTCTCACAAACTGGGATAAAAAAAAAAAAAACAAATCTAAAAAAATGAAATAACTTTTTCGACTGAAACTTTTTGAATAGAGCACTGGCAATCTATCAAGATGCTGAAAAATAGATTCCACATTGGTGGCTGCCAAATTTCTTATGGACTTTTGTTCCAGACAAGTTTAAAGTTTAATGTACTTTAACGTGGCTTGATTTTATTTTTGCAGGTTTTCATTTCAGAATAAAAGTTGTAGGTGCTTAATTCAGAATATGAATGTGTTGCAATTGATGGGGGGGGGGGTTTTTTTTATTATTATTTAGGGGTCGTCAGACTGCAGTCTGACATCAACGTCATTGCTTCAGCTCACAAAAGTGAGTTTTTAAGTTCACTGAATATAAATAGACAAGATAGGGTAAATTTTAATGACTCACTGCGATGTTAACTTGTCTAATACATCTTCCTGGCCGTGTTCGATCGATGTTGGTTGGTCAGCAGTCTCCAGAGGGAACATAAGAGCGAGTTGTGACACTACAGTGTTTTTTTCCTAGGAACAATGAGTCTGGAGGGAAAAAAAAGCTCGATGTATGGAATTTCATGCTGCCCTAACACTGCTGGTCAGATTGCATAAGATTTTTCCCTTAGGTCAGACAATGGAATGGTTATTTCCCCCAAAAAATAATGAGACGATGACAGTAGACCTTAAATTAGAATCCAGATAGTTTCATCCTTTAAAGTGTCATTGAGGATGGAGGCGTTTGTACCTGACTGGCATTTGGGCAAACTGGACAAACTGTCTTATATGACTCGGCAGTGAAAAGCCTATGCATCGCTGCTTGATTATCAGCGATACATCGGTTCGACCTTCCATTTCCAGTGTTTCATTTACCCACATAGCTTCAGACTGAAGTTATTTTGGCACATGAATATGAAACCGTGGAGTTTTCACAAAGCATGCTGCCAAGAATGCTTCTGCCTCAGAGAGGACACCAGAGCTCACTGCGGGTAAAAGCCGGATGTGATTCCTTTTCTATCTTTTCGTTAGAAAATTCTACCTCCCATGTGACAAATACTACGTCTTATCAAGCGACACTCCCACACACGATTCTGCACTCTGCGACTTGCTACCGGACATCAGGAGACTCTCCAAGCTTGGAATGTTGCAACATGGGAAGTTTTTTGGTCATTGCTTTCACTGTCAGTAATAATGATGAAAGGCACCCAAACAGCAATACTGTCAGTCCCTAAAAGCTTTAATATACACAATATGAAATTTATAACAGCTACAAAAGCAACAGAGAGTATTCGAAGTAAATAAAAGAAATATATTTCTTCCTATGCTGCTTTGAGAAGTCACATTCAGTACCACATTAACCCTTTGAAGGAGAACTATTTTTCAACACAAGCCCTATTTTCTGGGCCTCGATTTCATTCGATTTGACTTGACGTGACTTGAGAATACGGTTTTTGAAACACCAGTGTGACTGGAAAGCTCGCTAAGCCTTTATAATGAAAGTCAGAACATTGGAAAAGAAACAAAATACAAAAGCTGCATTTCTGCTGGAAATCAAAAGGGACAATTTCTCTCATGAATTCAGTGAGTCTTGAACGTTGATTTAAAGAACAGTACGTTCACCTGTGAGTCACTGCAGACTGCAGTGCAGACAGTAATTGCTTGTTGCGTGGGTGGACGTCGCATTCGACAGCCTTGAGCAGGTTTTAAAGCTTTTAAAAGGGATTGTTGTACGTGCGTGCCGCGGCTTCCCACACCTCCGATTGACGACGGAGTGCTGTGAAACTGTCATTTTGCTCTCTTTGTAAGCCACCTTTACCGACACCCCCACTCTTAATGTGAAAGCCTTTTGTTGCAGAGAGTTGGAAAGGTTTCCCGCGAGCACAGCCATGAAAGGAAGTTTAAACCTTCCAACGCAAGTAGGAGGATTGCAGAGATGATCAAAACAAGAAAGGGAATTGTGATTTTAATTACATTCGCGTGGCTAATTAAGAAGTTCTACTAATCAAAGGAGTATTAAATAATCCATGACCTTTATTATTCATTAGAACTTTTGAATCCTACACAAAATCAGAGTGAAATATTGTGGCTTCAGCTTTCGTCAGAGCGAGAGATTTTATTACCTTTTGTGACTAATTGAGTGGATTTCCTGCAGGATACTGATGAGAAGTGTTTTATGTGTCTGTTGGGCCAAAGTAACACAACATACAGTATGTAAGAGCTAAAGTAGACCCTGAAATTCATGCAGGAGATATGGGGAAGCGGCTCTGGAAGCTACTTTCACTGTTTATTTTGCTCTAGTCCATTTTGGTATTCCAGTGCATTTCCTTCCCCTGTGTTACCGCAGATTAGCCGTCATGCTAATTAGATACCAGCTTGTTGTCCAACTTCATGCCGCATAGCAATGAGAAGGATCTAACACTCTCCTTGAGCCCTTTGAGCTCTTGTCTCTGCTATCACGGACGCTCGCCGCTCACAGCTTTGTGAAGGAGCCGAAGAAACAGTTATTCTGCACATTAATTCTCTCTGAACTTCTCCTGGACTCCCTGAAGGCCTGAAGCAAGCTGTTGTAAATGCAATCAGACTGAGACCGCCAGCTGCCAGACGGTCATTCCCACCTCTATTCATTTTCCAGGAGAAGTGAGCCATTTCCAGCGCAATGCATGCAGGGATTACAGAGGAGCAAAGCAAAGTACATCAAAATCACCCTGTGATTGCACAGAATTAAAATAAATCCATGATTACCGCAAGCATACGGTTTATTGACTCATATCGTTCAGTATTCAATCATCAATGTGGAACCTTCTCTAGTGCACAGTCAAAGAAGCTCTGAATGCAGGTCAACCAGAAAATGTATCGTTTAACCAAGTTTCTCTGTTCAGATAGTATAATGTTTAGTTTTTTGGCTCTTCGAAATGATATTTTTCCATACCGGAGCACATTGCAGGAGGCGTACCCCGGAGCTGTGCCTCCTGCAATGTGCTTAAAGCAAAATACAATGAACATAAGAAGGATATATCGCACAGTACAGGCCAACGTTGTTTAGCCAACCTCTTTTATCAAAACCATGGCAGCTATTCTCAGCAGCAGGCTGGGCCCACTGGGGCACTATCTTGTGGGGTTTGCAATTTACAAAGAGAGCTATTTTAATTTCTACAAGTATGTAGAAAATACTGTACATAAGTTAGGAAAAAAAAAAAAACAACAACTTTATGCCAGAGCGAGTTAACGTATGCAGCTACTAATAAGCATGTGCTGCAGCCAACGTGTTTAATGAGGCCAACTCGTGTAACAACTCGGTATTTTATGTGTATATTTTTTTCATATTTCATCTAATCATTAAATAGGGAAGGTGGTGCTCGGCAATGTATCAATAAAAAAAGTCCCATTAAGTGAGAAAAGGTTGAAAGCTCTTGCATTATAGGATAGATTACAATCAAATAGACTACGAATTCATTGCTCCTACAGGAATTGCCATTATACCTTGCAAGCATCATTGTAATTGTGACTGTGGAGAGCATCTTTTCTAATCATTCACAAGATCATTTACCTGTAGGGAGCAGCTACACACTGAGGTACAGACTCACTGTTCAGCTGTTTGACATCCACTATCTCCTAATGTTATGAATCACAGTATTCATATTTTAGAATCAATCATATAACCTTACTTATATAACCTTTGTTTTGTACTCAATTATCTCTCACAAAGACAAGAATCGTGTTCAAGTTAAAGATATAGATTTTTTTTTTTTTTTTTTTTTAAAACACTGTAAATTGTTAGATTTGCATTGATCAATATATTCATGCAAATGTTTTTGCGTGCGTTTAAAAAGAAAACGTGACAGAAGTAATGTTTAGAAAATGGCGAAACAGGTCCGCCCGTGTGCCTTCACTGATATCGACGCCCACCTGATTCCTGGCAGAGCCACGAGCATGCAGGCTCTTAGTCTCCTTCTAATGAACCATTTTCACAGTTTCTTTCGGGGAAAAGCTCAGCCAAGACTCCAGTGTTGCTGAGCACGCGGGTCTCTGAACAGTTGCGTCTGCCCCGACACTTTAAACAGGCCCGTCCCCGAATATTCTCACCCGTGCTGCTTAAAAGCAGAAAAACAGCATTTAATTTGGTGTAATGGAAAGAAAAGCAACACACATTCTGTTGGTCTTGAGTTACTTTCTTGTATGCAGAGTATCTTTTGGACTCTATAGGGGTTTTTTTTTTTTATGTTTTCTCTTTTTGTCATTTTGATTCGCTGCTGACCTTTTTTATTCCTGTAAAGACCATAATGCCATGTTGCACAAAAGTGTTTGTCTTTTCAAATTTGATCGTTGACATACATGAGTTCGACACCAGTGCCCCTAATCACGCTCGAAGGGCAATGGTGATGTTTATGTGCTGTTTCCTAGCACCTCATTAACCTTCTGTTCCCACTTATACGACTGTCTGACAGGCAGCGATATTACAGAATAAGAGAAGACACATTAGCGATGTGTAGCATCCCTGATTATTTCCTGTAAAACAGATCCTCTCTTGCCCGCTGCTGGATTTCTGGCAATGTACTCAATTAACCGTGGGCCTGCCAGCGTCGTGCTGGCGGACTGCTAGCCTAGCTGCAGGCATATTTGATTTGGTACTAACGGGTGCAAACGTATTAGCCTCCTGCGGAGAATTCTTTGGAAAAATTAGACTCTAAATGCCTTACCGAATGTGTTCACAGTGGGTTTAAAAAAGAAAAAAAAAAAAAAAAAAGCAAGCTACAGAAGAGCACTTTTGAGGATTCAGATTGTGAGAGTAAATTTATGCGGTTTGATGCCAGAAGGGTGAAAAAAAAAAAAAAGGTGCATATATTTATAAAAGCCAGGATGTCGGAATTAAAAAACATTCATTTTTTGTAGCTAAGAGGTACAGAGAGCTGCTGAGGCAAATATGAATATATCTTTTTCTTTTTTTTAATGCTCATTCATTGATATTCCAAAAAATACGAGTCCGGTTATCATTGTTTAATCATTCTTGCTGCTTTTTCTCCAGATATTCAATGACCAGCTGACATTTGAGACCAGATAGGATCATGCGCACCACCGGTGGCCATTGCCAGGGCGTCTCAGTTGGGATGCATTAAGAAAGCCTCCACCTGTGCTGTCCGTGAGGTAGCTTAGTCAATATGCTGATTACTTGCTCCTTTGTCCACTGCCAGATGGTTCCACTCAAACCGTCTGCAGGCTGAAAACAGCTCAACGCTAAAAAGATGCTGCCCATACATAGAGATTATTCGCCGTGCCCTGTGTTTATGTTGACCTCTGGGATTGTTTTGAGTTTTGCTGCCTACACAGTCAGAAAATCAAATCTAAAGATGTGATCTTTAGTGCAAGAGGCGAAGGAGGAGGAAAGAGAACGGAGGAAGCGATTGTTTTTGGAAGCCGTCCAGATAAGGGCTGGGGTCACATCGGCTGGGAACTGGACCATCTGGGAATTCCACATTAATGTGTACTTCCCGCAGCCGAACAAACCCTTCCAGAAACCAGCCACTGACCAGAGGAAGCAGTGGAAGTTTTACAGGGGCAGGAAGCGATATCAGTTCCAGTGAAACAAAAAGTTAAAGGAGTTTCTTTATATTTTTCAAAAATTAGCTGACAAGAATCATTTGATATTTATTCATTCATTCATTCATTTTCTACTGCATCCGCGGGGGGTGGGGGTGCGCGCTGGAGCCTATCTCAGCATCTTGGGGCGAAGGCGGGGTACAATTAAAAGTAAGTTACTGATGGTCCCTCAACTATCAAAATAATATATTATTAGTTTCAATTATCAAAGTAATGATTTTTTTTCATAAGTTTTGTATCTTTTAACTGACTAAACAGAGATAAATTTGACAAATTTGAGCTGGATCACGTAGATGTTTATGAGAACGTACTTAACGATGGTGCTGAATTTGCCCTCTCTGAAAGCTCTTAGCTCATGATTTCCTGCACAGAGTTCGGTCAACAGAGTCTCCAGTCCGGCAAAAGCAGCTTGATTCACGCCGTTTCTGGGCAGCGTTCAAGTGTGGAGAGCAGAGAGTGTGCTAGTGTTTAACCGTAGTTATTCATCTGTGGTCCTGCCAGGCACTAGAAAGTCACTGCAGTAAGGTATCACTTTGAATATACCCTAACATGTAACATTACTCTGTTTTCATTTCCAAAGCAGGAACTTTTAATACGACACCAGATTACTGCGCATCTTGCCGACCGTCTCACTTACCTGCTTACTTACTTTCATTCTTCCTTCGTTTTTCCATCCTTCCTTACTTATCTAGCCTGCTTATTTACTTACTTATTTACCTCGGCTATGTACTTAATCATTACTTACATACTTACTTCCTTACTAGCTTACTGACTTCGCTACATAGTTAGTTACTTGCTTACTTAAATAATTACTCACTTCCTTACATACTTACTTACTTACATTAACTTATTGAAATTAAGATGTCATTGCAGGGGTGTCAAAAAAGTACTGGCATGTGTCAAACCTCTGCATTTCATGGAGGAAGTTAGCATCAGGCTGAGACGCAGAGGGATTTGATGAACCTCCAGTCATATAAGCCAAATAAAGCTACAGCACAACCCGATAGAATTTCAAAATTACCACAGACCAGGGGCACAGAGTTTTTTTTCCAAACAAAGAGATGATTAGTGTGGTGATTAATGGTGATTAAATCATAGCTTTGAGAGTGAGAGCACTTAATATGAGGAATAGCCTTTTATAACCTTTGGTCTTTGAGATTGCTTTAATTCTGTGTTGTACCAGCCTGGGACTACATTTCCTGCAGACCAACTCAACATATTTGTGCAAATTAAACCTGAAGTCGGGAATCTTTTACTTGAATATGTAATAGGATGAAATACAATAAGTGCACATTTGTACCCGTGTGTGAATGTTAAAGGCTGAATGAATATACCAATGAAAATAATGGTAATAGTTTACATATGTTAGACTGTGAGGATATGACTAATTACACTGTTGTTGCTCTTTAGGATCTGATAAGAGTCCAGGAGACAGTATTGATCTAAACAACAGATGTAACATTATTAATGTGATTGTTAAGTGTTAAAAACACTTATGTCTAACTAGTCACCAGTAAAGAATTGTTTAAACTTGAAATTTATAGCAGACAGAGAAACTCACAATATGCTAACTTATTATTAACTTATAGAGAGTATATAGCAGATATTTTAGCAAACAGTTCCTAAAGTTCAGAGGAAGTTTGCTTCCGGCCCAGCTGATGAATGAACGGTTGGACGGCAAATCCGGCCCCCGCAAACAGCGCTCACTGTGTCCACTAACTAATTATTAGCGTTTGTCCATTCGGCTTGTTTGAAAATGTATTCCGCTTAGGATGAATTGAATAATATGCAATTCATAATCAAAAAAGAACCCGTCTGAACTTCAGTCCGCCTCTGCACAGACTACATTTCTGGGCTATTTCTGCTAACTGAAGAAGCCTGAATGTCAAGAAGCAAGATAAGGACAGATAACTGAATGTCAGCTTCAGATTGTTCATCTGACCCCGTTTTTTTTTTTTGTTTTTTTTATTACCAACGTTGGATGTAAAGAGGACGACTTTGTCCCAATTCGGGCTGACTTCTTTGTTCCATTTTCAGTGAGCTTTATCTGAGACCTTTGTGTTTGCGCCTTGTCTCTTGCCATTGTTGACTAACCTACTTAGCAACTGAATCAATGGTGCCAGTAATGGAGATAAAGCCAGTCAGTGAATCTGTGTCAATGGTCAAAACAAGGTGGGAGAATATAAAAGGATCCTGTTTTGTCCTTAGAAAGCATAATATCTGATGATATAACTTACCATCTACTTGTTTTATAAGCAATGGTGTCTGCATGTGGAAGCAGTAACTCAAAAGTGTTGGTAAAGTTTTTGAAAAAAAAGAAGAAAAAAAAAAAGCATGTCAGCAGCAGTCGAATGAGATATGAACATGAAAACTGTTCTGAATTAGCACAAAAAGACGTCCATTCCGGAGCTGGCGGGGTTGTAAATTAAACACAAACTTCATGTACATGTGTATTATTAATGAGGCGCTAAGTATTAAATAGCACAATGTCACCGGTTATCTGCAATGATAAAACAGCGCCTCTGTTCATGGAAAGACTGCGACTGTGATACGGATAAGAACAACATGTTTTGGATGTGAAGAAAGACATTTTGTCCGATATATAACCGCCAATGAAAACACGTTCATAACCTGTTTATATCCTGAAAAACACTGACCCAATGGTGAAAACATGACAGCCTGTAAGCGGGACTCTGAACTCCAACTTGGCTCGCGGGACTAAATATTGAAGAAACTCTTTTATCTCTTTTAAAAAATGTTTGAGTTTAAAAAAAAAGTTCACGCAAATCCTTCGATAACTGTAACTTTCTTTGCAATCGAACAAGATTGCCTCGTCTCTGTAGAGAGTCCGCAAGTCTGCACTTCACTTAAGCCAAAGCAAGAAATGAAAAAAAAAATGTCGTAAAGCCTGGAAGCAAATTTAATGCAAAATGAATTCATTATCTCATACCGATTTATTACCCTGCAAAAAAAGTCGGAGACAAAAATATCTGAGTGTTGGATGTCGGTAGATATAGAACCAACAAGTATTTTCACTGACGTACAAGTCATTTTTCCTTGTATGAATGCAGGAGTTTCTGTAATAAACTGTAGTCCAAACGACTGCAGTAATACAACAAACACAGTAAATAAAATAAAGGGCATTCTCACACTATATAA
The DNA here is from genome assembly GCA_001698575.1 of Mola mola. Taxonomy (NCBI): domain Eukaryota; kingdom Metazoa; phylum Chordata; class Actinopteri; order Tetraodontiformes; family Molidae; genus Mola; species Mola mola. Next base: position 196,823 of record KV751338.1, read on the forward strand.
ATTCATTGAAAAAACAGTTTCACTCATGTTAAATCTATCCTAAAAATTATCATTATGTACAACAGATACTTTGCCGGTGTGAAGAGAAATCTCATAATCCTTCTTCAGCTTTTACACTCAAAGACAAATTAACATCACTCTACAATCCCAAAAGAGATGGATTATTTGTTCTTGACTCTTACAGGATCTCCACACTGGCGCGTTTCCGAGCGTTTTCCTTACTGGAGGCCACTTTTCCTGTAATAGGCCAATACAAGAAGCCGGGGGGAAGCTCATTATTTCAGGCTGAAGTGACCTGCTGTCGACACGCAGACCTTTGTGTCACACAAAGCATCAATTTAGAGGGGAAGAATTGTTCAGGACCGCCGACGGAGGAAGCTAACTCAGACACAGTCTATGATCTCTCCCTTTTTTGTGCGTCTGCCAGATTTTCCTTTTCCTGTCAACTCAGTGAGAAACAACTGACTGTATTAGAAGAGATTACTGTCAGCTGGTTCTCTGTCCAGTCTAAATATAGATTTATTTTAAAAGTCAGGGTTGTTGGGGGTTTTTTTATTCAGTGAACAATAGCATTCTCAGACCTGAGGCTAAATAAAGGCAACGAGATATTTGCTTGGTCATGCTGATCAAAAAACCAATCAGCGACATTGCGAAACCTCTTCCTGAAAACACAAGGAATTATTCGCCCTCGGATTTCAGAGGAACACAGAACATTTTCAGTCACTTTCTCAGACTTTTTCAGTCTTCTGTATAGCAGTGAGTAATAGCAGCACACACCCTCAAACCATTAAATGTGAATGATGGACACAAGGGGAGGCTAAATATCCCCCCAGTGGCTGGTTGCAGTTTAATCACTAATCCTGCTCCTCAGTGTTATCAGGTAAGACACGGACCAGATGAAAAACTGCTGCGTCTCGTGGATTTATGTAGTTCTTGGGATGCTGATGCATATTCAAGTGTTCATATTCCTCATCAGTTTGGTTTGATTTAATGCTGTAAAATGGGGCTGAAATATCAGCGCAGCCTCTGCCTCCAAACGACAGCACCAGGGTAAGGTGGATGCAGTCGTATCTGGGATGTGTTTATCAATATAATAATAATTGAATCATTAAAAACATGTCATTCTTCCTCACTTATGTCAGTGCCTCAAACCGAAGCAGAAAAATAGGTTTTTCGGGACTTTTAAAGAAAGATGTTACACTCTGTTAATAAATACTAGGTAATGATAAGCATAAGAGATCGTGCTTGAAGTCTTTGAAGTTGCAAATATTTAAGCTATGGAAGCAAGAAGCTGCAGCGCATCAGGGCCAAAGCCTGAGGGCACGCTGAGAGGCGAAGTGCTCGGAGTGACGCACCACTTGAATATATTGAAAATTAAAGTTCATACATTTGAGCTTTGGTTGACACTTGCCTTTTAAACCACAAGCAACACGAGAGCAGCTTCCTTAAATCAAACTGCTAATCTTAATTTAGCTGTTCATACCAAACAGAGACTGCGACAGGATCAATGACTGAATCATATCACAAACACAGCTATCCAAACAGCCAGTAACCAGGAAACACTGTCATCCACAACCTCTGGCGTTTTCTCGTCCTGCCCTATGGAAAAAAACATCATATCCAAAATATCGTAAAGTCGATCATAATATCATAAAGCACATAAACCCTGTAGATTTGTCAGGATCGCGCGTGTTTCGTCTTTGGATGCTGCAGTTGCCGCCTTATTAAAATATCTATGTTGCATATTATCATTGTAACCTCTTGTTTTCTATTCAAGGTCTGGCTCTCGTGTTTGACTTTGTGATGATGAGACAATTTACTTGGTAACCAACCTGTTTGTTTCTTTGTTTTCTCCTCCCTTCCTCATTCCTTGTAACTCCCACATTATTATTCATTATTTGAAGATATAGGAAGAACACATTTTTTTTCCAGCAAGCAACTTGAATTTACATTACAAAGATTTGTCTATCTTTCTATCACCTTTTCGTCAACATTTGAATGATTTTCGAATTCAGTGACAAAAGAACCCTGTTGAGTGTTAAAATTAATTGATTCCTTCTTTTGAAGGAAAGAACCTTTTTTAATGTTCAGAGGATTTTCTGTGAATTTCTGGTTCAAGTTTTGATACACACACACACACACACACACACACACACACACACACACACACACACACACACACGTCTGAAGTAACACAGTCATCACAAACGTGTTATTTGACCGTGGGGAAGTAGATTGGAGGAAAATCCGTGTCCCCTCGCCTTCCCACATGTCTCGCTCCATTGGCTGAGGGGTGTGATGTCACAGAGTAGACTATCCTATAAAAGAGCAGCCTTCCACACAGACAGCAGTTCAGCCAATGCTCACTCACTCAGAGCTGCAAGCAAGACAGCTGTCAAAACCTGTGGGAATAACGAACGGCAAGAAGGAAAACATTTCATCATGTGCCGGGCACTCGACTCGCTGCCTATCACCTGCCTGGAGAGGTGAGAGCTTTCTGACACATTTCCTCTCTAGAGAAATTATTAAGAAGAAGGTCTGTTTGGAGAGCGAGAGCTGGACTTGAATGCCTTTAAAGTGTAACACGTTGTCTTTATCTCATCATTATCTCCACAGGGCAAAGGAGCTGAAAGCTTTGTTTGGAAGTTTGCTGCAGAAGTCGGACCACAGCGCCACCAGCAAGTCCAAGAAAAATGACAAACCGAAGTAAGTCACACATTCAAATCCTCTCATTAAGCCCGTCAGACAAATTTAAGTGGACCGCTTTTAGAACCCCTCCCAATGATGTTCATCTGATTCTATTTGTTTTTCTGCAGGCTGAATGTAAACGAACCACTGACATGGAAGGAGTCGTTTGACAAACTGTTGTCAAGTCAAAGTAAGTCCTCCAGATCACGCCTCACGGAAACGTTCCCATCGTTCCATTATGTTTGGAGAGGATGTCAACTCTCTCCTCCTTTTCCAGACGGACTCTGCCTGTTCAGAGCATTCCTGATCTCGGAGTTCAGCGAGGAGAACATCGCCTTCTACCTGGCTTGTGAGGACTACAAGGGAACTAAATCTTCAAAGCTGGCCCCGAAAGCCAAGAAGATTTACGACGAGTTCATCTGCTCCGACGCACCGCGAGAGGTAAAAAAAAAAAAAACTCAAGAACGCCCGACGCCACTCTTCTGGCCACTCTCATCTTGTGCTGATAGTAACTCTTCTCTCCCGCTACAGGTGAACCTCGACCACACGACCAAAGCCCTCACCAGGGAGAAGATGGAGCACGCCGGACAGTCCTGTTTCGACCTGGCCCAATCCAAAATCTACACCCTGATGGAGAAAGACTGCTACCCTCGCTTCCTCAAGTCCTGCACATACCTGGAGGTCAGCAGAAAAGCCAAGTCCGGCTAACAGACCCGATCAAAGATTGTCCTGACCCAACTCAAGACATAAGCTTACTGACGCACAGCTCAGACCGTAAACACGGATCAAAAGACTCCATCCAAGGCCCTCGTTGCTGGGCCCTGGAGTCGGAGCCCGCACACAGATCCAGGCTGAAAGGACACGCGAAGCTGTGACAAGAGCCGAAGGCGACGTCTGCCTCTGAAAGAGACGCCTGCACATCCAAGGCTACGTGAAAACGCAGGAAATACTAAATAATCACACAACAATACTACCACTACAGGAGAGACTCGGTAGCACCAGAGTTTATTTATTTATTATTTATTCAAAGGTTTTTTGATATGTGATTGTTTGCAACTCACTGGCGAACCTGGTGTGTGTTTTATATGTTTTTTTCTGGAAGTACTGTTTGTAAAATAAGTGTATGGAATAAAAGATTTCCAGAGATAAATGTTTAGCCTGCTGCTTTCTGCCACGGAAACATCACTTGCACAGAAGGAGGATGTGTTTGCTGAGGTCAGGTGGAAAATGTGAGGAAAAAGGAGGAACTTGCTCATTTGTTAACTAATCTGTGCCTCAGTGGTTCCACTTCATAAGTGTGTGACAGGATGACTCAGTTACAGTGGATGGGAAGAATGTAGCCAGGGGGGTGTGTGTGTGTGTGTGTGTGTGTCACTAGTTTTACTAAAAGACACAGTTTTAGACCCCTAGAAACAGGTTAAAGTGTGGGGTTCTTTAGTTGGTGTTAAGTGATAGCTTCTCTTGTATTAATATGATCTCATTATCAAAATGATCATCAGAAAAGGAAGTTTGGCCACCTGTGCATTACAACAAAGAGGAGACACAGGTCAACATATAGAAGTACATTTAACAACAAAACTGAGCCAAAACAAGTGCAGCACAGGAGCCTGTCCAGCTACCGAACAGCTCAAATGAAGCTGCTGTATGTTGTATATGTATATGTATATGTATGCTGAGCCGATCTGAGCGTACAGTGCAGGCTGGGATGTCATGGAAACAGCCAAACTACTATTTCACCCTGTTTACAGCCGTTGTGCTAAGCTAAGCTGCCAAATTGCTGATTGCAGCTACATTTTTAGCACCCAGGCAGGACGGAAGTGTTGATCGTGTCACAGATGTTTCCCCTAATGTGAGACTAATCTGTTGGTGTGCGTGTCCACAAAAGAGGTTTTGGCAGGAGGCTACTGAGTTACTGAGTGTGCTGGAAGGTTGCCGTGGAGACGGCAACCGCCCTATTCCCGCCACCTCAACAGGCAGGTTTGTTTGCTGTCACGGCCTGTGAGTCGAGGTAGCCTCCTCTTTTTGTAAATCGCCCCCTTCCCTCCGGCGCTGCCACCACCTCCGACACCTCCTCCCCCGTCACCAGCCGACTGTTCAAACACTCGGCTGCTAAATAAGATGAGGGCAAAGTCATAAGCACCGCTTACATACGTGTGAGGATGACTGAGAGGCTCTCTCTCCACTCCATCTGCCTGTCTTGCTGTCATACATCACCCAGAAACGTGTGATGAATCCTCCTCTGGAGAACAAACACTGATTTGGCTGTTTATGTTTCACATTTAATTTATGCCGGCAAATGTCGGAATATCCTTTGGTGGTAAGAGAAAGAAGCGTGTCGAGACCTGAGAAGGCGCGGCTGGTCGTGGGTGGGCAGAAATAATTGATTTGATTGAAGGATTTGTTTTTATGCAATCTGCGATCAAGAGAGTGCAGTCTGTTATTACTTTTTTTGAAAAATGTTGATCTAAATGATAAGATAAATACAACAGACAGTTGCCGAGAAACCGAGAAAAAGAAGAGCTTTATGGATTGAGATCTTGGAAAAGCCGAGAACACACAAACACACAAAATGTAAAATATGATAGAGCTTGAAATAACGTCTGACAAACGCAGGGCAGCAAAATGTGTAAAATGTACAATATTTGGGATTGAAGTGTAGTATAAACTAGAATAAAATGAAATGATGTACTGGACAGTATGAGCAAATGTATGTATTAGCTTTTAATCCGCCAATTTATTTCAGTTATTGTGCGTAAATATGTACCGGGCTCAACCGATAACGTGAATGTGAGGCGGAAGGAGAAAACCATTTTCAGCCTCCGTATTGTGTAGTTCAATGCGTCTTCATTAGCTAAACAACTTCCGACAACTCTGTTCTACAATATTTTCCACTTACAGCAAAGAAGACGGCATTTAAAGGAAAAATCTGCATGATTGCAGCCCGACTTTACAAGTCTATTTTTAACCGTTGGAGTTTCTTCTGGGAAACTTAACGAGAAACCAGCTGCCAGACTTTTGACAAGCAGCCTCCTCAGCCTAAAACTGATGATCAATATGTGTCATTATCGTTGGAAACAATCCTGATAAGGGAAATGTCTCCCCTCGACTTGTGTGGTGAATTATCTGGGCTGCATTTAATAAGCTGAATAACTCGTCCTCTCTTTCTGTCAACTTCTCATTATCCACCATCAGAATAAAGGTAAAAATGACCCGTTACAAAATAAAAATCAAATATATACTGCTGTTCGTGCCTCTACAAAAAGTATAAAGAATAAAAACAACAGTCTGCTCACAAACAGCCTCCAAACAATTCCAATGTCGGACTGAGTGTTCACTTTACTATAATGTCATCTTTATTTGTTTGAAGGGAGAGATATAAACTCCATTTTCATGTTTAGGTTGATTATTTCAGGCTGGCTACACAGAAATAACCATAATGTATTTACACAAAAGGAAAAACAAGATGGTTAAGTTTGATATCAGCGCGCCATTTTATTTATTCTGCGGATGATAAAGTTTTACAGTCCCGACTGTAAACAGACGTGTTACACACCTGGATGAGCTGGAATGGCAGAGGCTAAAACTTGTTGTCTAGCAGAGTGTTTTTAAATTCGGAATGTCAAATAGGTGGAACCATAATGTGGTTAAACGGTGGATCTGGCTCGTCTGGGTGTCCTCCTCACTGGTAAAAATGAGTCAGTGCACGCATTTAAAAATGCATTTGCCAGACGAGTAGTGATTAATAAGCCCTTGAACTGGGGAGAGTGGTGCAAACAACAAAGAACTGCAGTCACGGTTACCGTGGAAACAAACCTTGGCAAAGCTGAGTGGACCTGCTCTAGGGTTCACGCTGAAATACGCAATTATTCCACAAGAGAGGCAATTCATTTTCATTTCACCTGGTTTGTTAAATGAAAACCCAGAAATAAACTCCTCTGCAGCCACTCCAGGCAGGCATCATGCAAACACTTAGGCGGTAATAAAATACTTGTGAGATATGAGAATATAACCGTCTGCTTATGTTATGCCAACATCTGGTCTACATTTTTTCACTACATGGTGCCATATGAAAACAGCAGGGACGACTCATTTCTAAGGTGAAGCCGCATTTGTGAGCTTTTAGTTTAAACTTCCGGGGAGAACGACATAGCTGGCCGGAGGACATATAGTTTAACATTTCCCTACGGTGTAGTTCTCCCCCCGAGGCTTCCACCTTCAGTATTTAAAGCGCTCCAAGGTACAAAAGTAGGTGTGTAGGTGTCTGTATGCTTTGATATACCTCCCTTGTGGTTCCCCTCCGGATAAACAGACAGACTGCCTCATTTGATTTCCCCTCTTGCCTGTAAAGTGCTGTTTAGCCTTTTATGCCATTTCAGTTCTTGAGTTTTGAAGATACCTGTGGTAGAGATGTATTTCAAATATAATGGAACCTGATGGGACCTTTGGGCTCTGTTCCGACCTGTCACTGACATTTTGTTCTGAGTGATCGTACCGCAACAGCGGGGAGCTGTAAGTACAGCTCTGATCCGTTCACTCAGACCACATTCGGAGGGAGTCCGGGATATATGTGGCCACTTTCTTACAGCAATTACAAACACAAACGTGTCCTGGGCTACAGTGAACGACCACCTGCTTGGGTGACATCCTCATCTTAAGGAAAAGTATATCATCGTGATAAAACTTTACTATAAGTGTACATATCGATTGCTTTTAGTTAAGGTTTGTTTTTTGTTTTGTTTTGTTTTTATTTTCACTGAATTCACTAGCATTCTCCGCCCTGAGGCTAAATAAAGGCAACCAGATATTTGCTTAGTCATGCAAGATTGGTCGAAAGCATCGCCACATCGCTGTGACGGTTAGGCGTGTAGCCTTTTCTCAAACAGGTCCTGTCTACTCTGTGTGATAAACAGTCAGATGCTGACAAGAGACAACACGAAATGTTGGGTGTCCTCCAATATTTACTCTGTTTGGTGTTACGGTTTCTTTGTTGAGGGATACACTGAGGCGTTTTTATGATATCGTGCTTCTTACCTCGCTGGCACCGTCAGGCTTCCCCCGCCCGCCAGGTGATGGTGGGGTCACTGGTAAAAAAAAAAAAAAAGCACACCTGTAACGAGCGTACCGTTCCCAAGCAAGCCAAACTGAACCAAACTTAAACATGATGCTTGGTGGAAACATGACGACGGGTACTCACTTAGTTTCTAATCATTAGTAAACACAGTCATATCAATAACTAACAGTTAAATAACACAATGAGAAGCATTTTGACACAGATTGAAACCTAACGCTAACACTAATAAAGCATTTAATAACCTGAATTAACCATTTGCTAATGCTCTCTGTGACCCTTACTGTAAAGTTGAAAACATATCCCATAAGTGCCACTTCATTAATGCAGGAACGCACTGAACAGGCATGACATCATGAGTTATAACCATAATTCCAGGGGAAAAAAATGAAATAGAGAGGTCCAATGCCAAAAGCAATACTGTAAATACTCATATCACAGTATGGTAGAAAGCTAAAATATGAACTCACTGAAAAAGTGTGACCTTGAAAAGTAGCTATTTATTGTTTGGGTACTTAGTTTCGTTGGCAGTGGTTCACACTCTCTGAGTGCTTTTATATTATGATTTTGTTTGTCTGCCACCTTGGCCAGCTCTCGTTTATAATAGAGTTCTTGATTTCAATGTCACTGTATCATCTGCGGCGCGATACAAGGAGAAAATAGTTCAGATAAACTGTTCACAACAAGGTCATGATGTCTGTAGACCTTTTAAAAAATGTTTTGTGCCATGTATGTGCCATGTATCAGGTCTTACATTGGGATCCAATTCAGATATATCTGCAGAAAATATCTCCAAAACCAAATAGCTAAATAGTACGCAGTTTAAGAGGAATATCGTTTAAGATTCCTGGGGGAACTGTTTAAAGATTATGAAGACAGTTAAAGACAAAAATTGTTTAGGAGAAATAAAAGTTCACTGTGGCCGTGTCCCATAAGACAATGTTGTTTGCCATGATTCCTCTTCCTAGCTTATTTTAAATTATTCTGCTGCGTGAGAGCTCAGAAAACTGACATTAAAGCTCCATCTTCCAGGGTGAAAAAGCCAATGTCTCTCTCTGCTAACAACACAGGAAATGTACTTCCACATTTCAACAGACATACGGCAACATGAAGAGAACATGGCAGTTTATTGCAAAACAGAACTTCCCACCATGTATTTGTCTGTTTTGTTTGCTTTTTTTTTTAATTAATTCTGCATTAGTAGGATGCATTCCGCAGATGGGACTTGACTTAAAACAATATTAGGGAAATTTATGAAGCCTTAAAAGCTTCAGTCAAAGTCTAAAATTTATTTGATTGCATTAGGATCAAGGTTCACCAAATTTACCTCTTAAGTAGATTATTTCTGTGGGAACTGAAAGTTCTGGAGAGTTGAAAGCAGGCACAAAGTAAATATGTGCAAACAGTCAAACTGAGGTCAACAAGCTCATTTATACCGAAGTTTGACATTTGGGGAAATGCATTTATTTCCTTTATTGCAGGAGAACGAGGAGAAGATTCATTCTGTCTGTACTGTAAATACGAGGCTACAGCAGGGAGACGGAGATCTTACCATAGCATAAAGAAAAGAAACAGAGACGGTAGCAAGCCTGGCTCTGTGTAGACGTAACAAACCCACCTCCAGCTCCTCCAGCACTTTCTAATTTATTCATTTTCTTGCGTTTGTTTGTGCTCTACAAATGTCAGTGAAGCTCCCAGGAACAGGAGGCGAGACGAAGGCTTCCACATGACACGTAAACCCACAGCTTAGTGAGCTTTACAGGTGCAGCTGGATGGACTCTGGCCGGCCATGTCGTCCCGTGTCGGTTCTGAGGTCAAAGTTAGCACTGATGAGCAGAAAAAAAAGGCTCGACAAGGGGTTTATTCCATTAACAGACTATCCATACAAACCCAACTGACAGTTATGAGATTAAGCGATCCCAAAACAATCCTTCATGTCTTTTTACTATGTGGACTGAGAGGAGACCCAGGAAACAGTCTGACGTAGGTCTATCGACATGACTAAGTGACAAGGACAGTGTGTGACAAAAGCTCTGTGGCTCCCATTGTCAAAGTAATTGAGTTTGCGGGAAGCTCGGCTTTGTTCTCACAAACGCAGCAGGCTGTGTGCTTATTGCGTTTATTGACCTGTGAAGAGCGATGGATGCCTAAAAGCAGCTGATCTCATGTCAGTCCGCTCGCAGTCACGCGCCAGCTTGTGAATATCAAAATAACACCTGACTCCTAGTTGCGAATCGGGCAGATTGTACACATACAATATAATTTAGGCTGGGTTTTGTGGTATAAATTATAGGTATACATTTTTAAAGCATAAATTGGTTTTTAAGGGTTAAATGGATGGCTGGAGCAGTGCTGTAAAATTCTTAGCCTTGTACTTTGTTTTATGATGAGATGCCTGCTATACTGATGACTTTCCCTTCAGACGCAGTATACAGTACCTTAATACGACAAGTACTCTGGGTTTTATAATCTAAAACATCCGATCAAATACATTCATGCACAGATTATTACTCTAGCATAGCACAAATGCTGTATTTCTGTTTACCCCGACTGTCTAAAGATAAAATTGTGTCACATCTGTGTGAATTTGGCATTTGAACCACCAAATCTGTTACTCAAACAAGAGTTTCTGCTTCTTATTCTCCTATTATCTTATTCTCTAACCGATACATGAAAGATCAACACAAGGCCATCGAAGGCACAGTCACGGAAAAAGAGATTTGACTGAGATCTGACTAAATCATGTTATTTGGTTGTTTTTAAAAAAGATATTTAAAAAGCGTTTAATCTTTCTTTGACGTATTTTTTGTCCTCATAGTGTGCTTAAGGGAATACAGTCTAAACCTTTGCTGTATTTGTTTTCTGAACGGTGTTTTTGCAACTCCCCTGTGACGAGAGAAAAACAGCAAGAAAACAAAAACATGTGGTTCAGCCAAAAAGTTGCACTTAGCTCACTTCAAACACATTAAAGTAAATTAAGACGTATTGCCACGTTACAGTGCCAGGGTCAGTGGCATGTTGGAACCCCAGAAAGACACCTGGACCTTGTTGCTGACCAATTCAACAGCAGATGATGCCAAGTTTTGAATAGCTGCAGCATCTAACACTATGCGCATCCTTTTCCTCTCATCCTGGGAGAGAAACACACCATTCTCATCTCCAGAAGTGCAGCATCGAGGACACACCAAGTGTCAACACGTGCTGGCTGTGTCACCAGCCACCAGAGAACGGTACGTGCCTAAAACAGCCATTAACGCTGCTGGAACCTGGAGCCTGGAGCCTGGAGACGCCAACTACCTGAACCAGCAGGTCTGCCCATTTCAAGAGTGGTCTCAGAGCACACTGTGTCCTCACACAACATTCTGTGTAGACAGAGATTGCATCCTAAAAAATACAGTCCTGGGCGGGTGTGCGTGGTAAATTTCAGAGGGGACAGAGCACTCTGTTCATTTGTCGATGGAGCCTCTCTGTGCCGTGCACTGAGACAGAGAGCACAACAATCACGATGAGTGGTTCCTCACACACATTAACTAAACGCAAGCAGTGCAAGAACAGAACGAGTGACAAGGAGAATAAAAGTGGCCCTCTGACTCTGTCTCTTCTCCTTAGTCACCGGCGGCTTCGAGCATTAGATCCTGCACGCTGCACAGATCTCTGACGCCACCTGCTGGAGACATGACGACGATAATGACGTGATCACCAAACAAATGAACTGGCAGGTGAGAGCTAAATAACAGGTTTTTGGTGTCTCTTCGACTTGGAACCTTTCGCAGGGTCACAGAAATTGTTGTCAGTGTGAAGGATTATCCTTCAGGTTTTCATACAAACAGCTGATATTATGTGTATGAAAATAACAGTGAGAATGACAGTTACAAGCATGAGTTTCTTTTGTAGCTTTATAACGTCTTACCCTCTCATTGTTTTCGTATCACTGCTCTTATTGCACTCCTGCAAAATACTGTTCTCATCAGAAAAATGACACTATTCACAGCCCCAAGACAATGTTTATCCATAGCAGATGAATATGGAGCGTTTGGAAGCTAAAGGGTTCAGTAAGGGTCCAGAGTTTTTGCCCAACAGAGCTAAAAGGGGAGTAAATATTACAATTTGATTGGTCATTGGTAAAATGTGAGCTCTCTTTTAGCCCTGTTTCTGGTCTCCATCATGCAGCTCCTGACTGTTGCTCTGCTATGCTCACCAATAAGCCTCTAACCGTGTCACTTTGGCAATAAGTCAAAATTTCAGGGCTTTTTCTACAGAAATATCCTCTTGCTGCAGCCACAGTGAGAACACTGAGAGTGGACGTAAACAACTCAGCATTCAACTCCATAATAAAGAGGGGAGGTACAGATTTTTGTCTTAATTCTCTCTTTTGGTCTCCACATCTTCATGTTTTTATTATTAACATCTAAATCTGCTTAAAAATGTGATAAAAGTGTTTTAGGCTTTACAATTTAACAGCTCAGGGCACAATGGAAGGATGGAAAAAATTCATTTTTTGCCAATAAATACACACAAAATGTTATTGCACCTGAGGGTCCTGCAATGCCCTCAAGGCAGACCATAATGGGCTACTGTTTACTGCTGCTTTCGGGTGTTTTTGAAAGAGAAAACAAATTAATGAAGCAGATTTATTCCAGTTCAGATTTGTTTGGAAAGCAGTGGATAACATGCACCTTTGGTAAATGACTGTTTGTGTCAGTGGGGTTCCATTTGTGCCAAGAAGCAAAATCATTTGTTTTGTAAGTTTTTTTACAGTTTCGTTTCGTTTCGTTTCGTTTTCTGTCGCTTTTTAGGGTCCGGTTCGCGGGGGCAACAGTTTGAGCAGGTAGATCCAGACGTTCCTCTCCCCGGCCACTTCCACCAACTCCTCCGGGGGGACCCCGAGACGTCCCCAAGCCAGCCGAGAGATATAATCTCTCTAGAGTGTCCTTGGTCTGCCCCGGGGTCTCCTCCCGGATGGGCATGCCCGAAACACCTCAACTGGGTCCTCTCAATGCGGAGGAGCAGTGGCTCTACTCTGAGCCTCTCCCGGATGTCCACGCTCCTCACCCTATCTCTAAGCTCATTTCCACCTCTTGTATTCGCAATCTCATTCTTTCGGTCACTACCCAGAGCTCATGACCATAGGTGAGAGTTGGTGATTGACTGGTAAATTGAAAGCTTTGCCTTCTGGCTCAACTCTCTCTTCAACAGATCGCTTCAGCGTCCGCATCCCTCCAGGAACCGCCACCTTACCGTGGTGGAGGGGTTTGGGTGCCCCTGGTAGGGGTGAGGGGCCAGACAAAGTGTGGTTCAAAAGACTTCTACGATGGTGAATAACAAGGACCTGTGTACCCTGCCTGGAGGGATACCGGGACCCCGCCCTGGAGCCAGGCCTGGGGAAGGGGTCCGTAGGCGAGCGCCTGGTGGCCGGGCCTTTTTCCATGGGGTCCGGTCGGGCTCAGCCCGAAAAGTAGACATGGGTCCGTCCTCACGTGGGCCCACCACCCACAGGAGCAGCCATAGAGGTCCGGTGCTATGTGGATCGGGTGGCAGTCAAAGGCAGGGGCCTTGGCGGTCCGATCCCCGGTTGCTGAAGCTGGCTATTGGATTTTCACAGTTATTGAGTCAAAAACATACATGTTGTCTAGACCATGTTACCAGACACTTGCAACAAATTTGTGAGCGTAGTTAGTGAAAATAGTAGTAAAAATGTGATTTATTTCCGACGTTTCGTTGTGCCTTATGCTGTTGCATTGTATAGTTTTATCAAGCTAATAGGTCCTAGCAATAATTTTTTTTTTTTTTTTTTTTAAAAGATGTATTTTGTGAAGTTTTACGCCCTCAAAGTTCAATTAAGAGGACACGGGTTGAAAAATACCAGGATTGTCCTTCAATTTCACATCTGCAGGGCAGCAATTTTTAGAATCTAGCATCAGTCAATAAAAATGTTTATAAAGGAACGCAGGCAACAAAGCCACAAATTACAGTAAAAATTCACATTCACTAAATATTCAGCACAGGTATCATCTCCTTAAGCCAATCTGTATTCCAGTATTCTTTTTTTCCTTATTTGACCTGAAAAAACGTTGTTCCATGTCTGCTTGGTGATCATATCTGACCTTATTATGGAGCTACAGAGGCAGGTTGCGTGCAGCGGCGGGAAAAATAAAGGTCAGACCCGTCATTGTGTCAGCTCTTTGAGAAGAATCCATTAACACCTCACGGTGCCCCTTTTCACTGCAGAGCCTCAGCAGGTCCACAGCGCACGTGTCGAATGTGACTGTGTCAGCTGCTTCCAGGAACACTTTGTCCTGCCTTCCACCTTCTCTTCAGAGAAACGTCATTATTGTCGTCTACTTCAGCTGTAGTTGCATGAATTCATGTAAGAACTATAGTTAGATTAATGCTTATATTGCAGCTGTGAACCAAAGCCCCTGGAGGGGCCTCTGGGGGCCTCTAGAATCCACTGGGACACTGATTGGGGGGGGTTTGTTTGTTCCCCGTGACGCCACTAGATGTCCTCCAACCAAACACCAGCTGTAGCAGATGGAGTCTGACTCCGTCTGGTAGATTTTTTTCACACCCACTGTAATGGCTGATAAGCGCCCACCGCTCCTGAATATCGATCTGTCGCTCTGATCAGTTGCTGCCCACACCGATGACGCGGTGCTTCGGGGGGGAAACACAATGCGCTGAGCTGTGTGCGTCATCGCGAGCCCGGCGGGCAGCGAGAGCTCGCGCCGACCCCCGATCAGCGCCTTAATTGAATCCACGAACCGACCAATCGCTCGCGCCCGGAGCGCCTGAGCCCGGATGACCTCCGGAGTGACGCGTGTGGCCGGTGACAGTGCGCACGGAGCAGCCGCACATCCGCAGGCACCTGACGGGGGGAAACCAGCAGGAGAGAGTCCGCCGCCGGCCAAGGGATGCCAGGGGTGACCAAGTACAATCTAGTGGATGACGCGCACGATTTGAGGATCCCCATGCACAACGACGAGGTGTTCAAGCATGGAGTCTGCTTCGAGGCGAAGGTAGGCGCCCGCGGCAGAGACTTTCTGGCTGGCAGGAATTATTTCACGCTTCGAGACCGGCGGATTAACCGAGCCTGTGCAGCGTGACAACGGCCTCTGCGCGTTCCCGTGCCTTTACATGGTGCCAGTGATGTTTATTGACATTGTAGTGTTTGTCTGCCTACACTGTTTGCATAACCGCGTTTGGAAGAGTGTCTCTAAGCTCTTTAGCATTTATTTCAGAGGTTGTGACAGGTTTTTGTTTTTTTTTTGCTTTCATTTCTTTGTGATTCTTCTCATCGCCTCTTTCAATTTCTCCATTAACTGAATACTCAATCAAACTTGACAGGTGAAACTGTGACAAATCGCCATCTGATGCCATTTTAATTTGAGATAGAAAAATGAACGAATCCCCGGATCATCACGCCCTCTAAAGCAGGCACGGTTCCTCACCGTTTTGGGACATTTCCATAAATGCATTAAAAAGCTGTCATAGCTGCGCTGGAAATAAACGAGAAGCCAACTCATTTAACCTTCTGTCTCACATTTGGCAGTACATTGGCAGTTTGGAGGTGGGTCGCCCCAGCAACCGGATGGAGATCGTCGCAGCAATGAGGAGAATCAGAGTAAGACTCTTACATATGAATAAGTAACTTCCTTCCACCCTGACCCCCAGTATAACACATCAGCAATGAGCGAGCGACTGACCGTGGTGCATTCGCATTAATCCTCTCTCTCGTCTTCACCGGACGCTCACCACACTGCGGCTCATTCAGTGGGCTGTCAGCAGCGGTTTGAATCACAGCAGGCTTCGGGGCGCAGCTTTTATGGATGAGGAGAGATACGGCGTGCGGGTTTACATGCGGCCACGTTACACGAACCAACGGACCCAGACAAGGCCGGTGGAAACACCGTGACGCCCTGTCATCGCACATCGCGGCGGCGTTACAGAGAGCGGAGAGGACTGAGCCGCTTGTCAGCTGTTAGATTTAATCCAAACAACTAAGTTATTGTGTCACTCAGAGGCCGGTCACAAACCCGGGGAGATCTTTAATCCTGATCTCATGCAGGAAGATGATAAAATGGCCTTTTTATTGAGGTGAACACTCAGTGGTTCTGTATGCGTGTCTTTCCTCACCTTCATATCTTACAGCAATCTGAGTTTCCCTTTTCAGGCTGTTAGAGTCCCGTAAAGAGGTATAAAAAGTGCTTGGCTGCGGGTTGGATTGATTGCGACATACAGCAGCACAATGGAAATGATTTACCTGCACAAAGCACGAGGTAATCCAAAGGCTTTGTATTCAACCCTTCTACTTTCTCCTCAGACAAAATGACTTTAATAAGTTGTCTTTGTTATTCTGTCATGTACGCTGCTGTTACGGTTGTTACAGCACCTGAAAGGTACATTCACACTCAGGAGTGAGGAGCTGTATAAGTTTATTGTCAAGGTGGTAGGGTTAGCCAATGCACCAGATGATTGAGCCCAAAGAACAGGAAAAATGAAACAAGGAACTAGGAAAGCACTAGGAGACCCCAAACCAGAGTCCTCTTTGGTCCACTGAAAGAGTGGAGTGAAGATTCGTCCTCAGCAGAGGTGTGGCCAATGCAACAGCTGGCCCAGGTGTGCAGGTAGGCAGGAGGAGCGCGGGGGCCGTGCCCCCTGATGATCTGACCCAAACACAAGGGAGGAGGGAGAGAACTGCAGAATCCCAACAATGCATGGCTCCTATATCCCAAAGCAGAGTTTGCAATCTGCTAATCTACGCGGCTTAAGGTTCCAAGAAAAATAGAGAAAAGAAAATGTATGTTGGAAAATTAAACATCACTCCAAATCTGTAAGTTACAGTTTCTCCTCCCAATGAAACGCTGAATATTCAAAGGCTAATTTGTCCCTCGGAGCACTTACAGCAGCTTGGAGGTGAGGCCGGAGGTGAGGTAGAGCAACCAGAGCCAGACCAGGTGAGAGAATATGACAGGGAATGAGCGAATCTTCTCAAGAGGCGTTCACAGGTCGCAGCCTCGTAGAGAAACCGCAAACCGAAGGGCCTGAAATCACCAGCTGTCAAACGCTGCGATCATCCCCCCTTTTCCTCTGTCCTCTGAGAGTTTGTCCTCTGAGTGTTCAGAAGTGTCAATACGAGAGTGAGAAGACGGCGCCGATCCCGCCAAAAAAGCAAAAGGCAGCGCTGGATTGTTATTTTTACACTAGCCACCTAGGGGATGACAGAGAACATCACAGGTGACGCGTCGCTCGCTGAGGACGGCTGATCAATTAATCGTCTTATCTGAGTTTTCAAAGCGAGGCGTGTTATTTCAGATTAATCCTCACATCTCTGGGGCCGGTTACTTGGAGTGGAAGCAGAGGGTACAGGCTCTGGCATTAATCACGGAGAGGGGATGAAAGTGTCCCCCACATGCCTGCCTCCCTCCGGGATGTCTGCCTTTTGAAAGCTTCAACAGCTCCCAGGAACCGAAACCGACAGCTTCTCAGTGTTTGCTCAGACACAGATTTCCTCCCAAGAAGAGGATCGTCAAAAATATCTTCCAGTGGGCACTGATCCCGCCTCTCTTTGCCAGTCTGTTGTTGATTCTGTGTAAAGAGCGCCGTCTGAGCGAGCCCTTGTGGTTTTTAAGTCAAATCACGTAACGCAAGAAGCGCTTTGGTTCTATTTTTCACTTTTTTTGGACAACTCTGAATGTTTTTAATGTTTCTTTCACAGTATGAATTCAAGCTGAAGAATATAAAGAAAAAGAAGGTCAACATTGTCGTATCGACTGGCTGCATCCAAGTGATTGTCCGCAAAAAGAAGAAGGTCAGACCTGTAAAATGTGACTTAACTGGATTCATATTTAGATCTGACAGTCACCGTCAGCCCGTGTGTTTCCGTGTTATAACAGAGAAAAGGGTGGTCATGGGATGAGAATACCACATTGGTGACAGAAGATCCCATCTACAGGTAGGCCCTCCTAACGGCATCTAATCAAAATTGATGCCTCTACAGATGGTAACAAACAATTTCCTCTCTTTTAATAGGATTTTCTATGTGTCCCACGATGCCCAAGACTTAAAGATCTTCAGTTACATAGCCAGAGACGGACAGACCAATGTTTTCCGCTGCAACGTGTTCAAGTCGAAGAGGAAAGTAGGTTTCATTTCATTTCCTGTTGAAGTTACAATGTTTAACGTTACCAACGAAAACACTCAAACTGACAAAGAATTGATGCAGCGAGTGCAAGTATTTGTCAGTAGCGCAAGCAATTAGTGTGATAAATCGTGTTGCTCTCAGCCATACACAAACCATTTTTTTTTTTTTAATTTATAAAAAACAAAAATGACGGTCCAGGCTTCCTGAAAATGTCACTGAATTTAAGGCAAGTTGAGTTAACTTTTAAATATTAAAAAGTTACTGAGCTAAAAAAAATTTAAGGCAGTCCCATCACTAATGTTTAAGTGTAACCACCAGTATATTTTTACAGTGTTGAGCTCCATTGTGGCAGCGACACATGAAGAAGCCCCACTGACATCTGGGCTCTAAAAATGTCATTTAAGGAAACTATTGACCCTCAAGGCATAAATGTCTGAGCTGTTTCATAAAATTAGAGAATTATGTGAGAAAATTCTCGTCTTTTTATTAACATTTTAACATGAGTGTCACAAAAGTGTGACAAGACCCTTAGACGTGTATTGTCCCCTTTACTTAAGGCTATGTGATTCCCCTTGTTTCCATTCATTGTGCTAAGCTAAGCTAACTGTCCGTTGGACAGTTTCTGAACATGGCGGTGTTGTAGTCCAGGGGTGTCAAACACTTTCTTTTTCTTTTTTATTATTGATCTTTAATGAGTGATCGAACAGAGTTCACAGTGATAAAGATAAATCAATAATTTAAGATTAAATAAACTAGATCAGAGAGCCTATATTTGAGATTTAGTGCGGTCGGAAAGAGATAGAGAGATGAGAGAAGAAAATAGATTCATGAAAAGATGTGGGAAAAAGAAACTCAAATCAAATTAATTGAGTAACATCAAAAACCTCCCTTTATACCGTTCACATTATTCATTTATTTAATCCATCCCTTGATTATTATCATTGTTACACAAAAACTACCAGATGGATTTCAATGAAACTAGGTGGGAGAGTGTGAAATGACCAAGGGAAGATATCATTAAATTTCGGTGCTAAATTTGGGAGCCCTGGTGGATTTCTGCGCTGTACCTTTTCTAGTTTGGTGAGAAATTTTAAGGGTGTTTCCCAAAATGCTGAATTATTCCGAGTTGGAGTGTTTTTTAGGCTGAGAGGAACATAATACATTTTTGAACGTGCAGAATATTAAGAGACAAACACGTTGTTGGTTTTCGTATTATCACTGGTGTTGCTGACATTAACGAAGGTAAAGACTGTCATCATCATTGTCTGTTAACTGGGCTGAAGCTGTGAACTTCACCACATCTATAACTGACATTTTGTTCTCCCGCCTCTGGTCTGCACATGTCTTCTGATGGGAGAACGCTGTTATGTCCGTCTGTCGTGTTATACGGTGATATATATTCCTGTTGACCCTCACTAAGGACCAATTAATCTAAAACTCAGGGGCCCATTCTTCTCTCCACATATCGCCTATCAAGCACAGACATTTTTTTCCCTCCTTGACAAAGACAGAGCATCAGCGAGGTTGACTCCCATCCCTTCACCATGGATACCAGACAGACGATGACTTAGTGAAGCTGAATACTAATCATCCCGGTGGAGATGAGAGAAAACGGAAACGAGGCACCTTTTTCCCTTAGCACTTGAAGACATTTTCACCCGTGCTGAACAAACAGCCACCACACTGTCAGGGACACGGCCAGCGGCGCCTCGCGACCTCCCCGGAGCTGCGGAGGCTTATCGGAGCCCTGCAGATCAGGCGCGCGTGCCCAGTGGGAGGAGATGGACCCGCTGATGAGAAGAGATTTGATTTATTTTCATCACGGCACGTTGCGGCCCAGCAGGGTTTAGATGTCCGTGCGGTGCTCCAGCAGTGCCTTTGGTGTTTGGCCTTGAGAGAACTCGTGGTTTTTCAAGCAAAATGATGTATTGATGCAGAGACACAGTCGGGTTTTTTCTACGGGTTTGTTGCTGCACTAGTTCACTTGATTGAGCTGCTTTCAGGCTTGAGTGGCGTTCACAGATTGTCTGAGGCGGGATTATGCTGCAGGGCCCGATGACAACTTTTTCACTTCATTGCCTCTTCTGCCACTTTTCAATATAGAAAATGGACGGACATGGTGGATGAAGTTTAATTTCAGTGGATTTAAGATGCTGCCGCTGGACTGCGTAGTAGGGCTTTATTGAGAAAATTGATCAGCGAGTTGCTGGCGACTCAGGGACAAATTGGGTTTTTCTTGCCTGTTGCTATCTTAAGGAGAATGAGAAACCTGTGAGACCTTCTGAAGTGGACTTTTCTCTGTCTTGGGTAGTTTGGCACTGATTAGACTGCGTACAGTGGAGATACAACAAATTCCTACTTCACAAAGAGAAATCAAAATTCACCGTGCCACCATGGGCACCTTTCTAGCAATGAAAAAGCCTTTGATAACTTCTGATCAATGTTGAAGCCATTCAGACAAACAGGAAAATATATGTAAATTTACACAATGCATACAAAATTCAATGTTTAACTTCCTGTTTAACTAGGGTCAATGAACCAACAGATTTTTTTGTGCGTCTTCTTCTGTCCGACACGTGTACTTAATTTCAAACAAGTCAGTGAAAGTAGCCTGAGGGGCTTCAGATTAAGGGGTGTGGTCAATGTATTTAGCCCCTCCCATGGTCATCAACTGTAAAATTTTTCACCAGGACTGCTGCATGTGTAGAGTTTCAGGGAGTTTTATGTGCATTTTAAAGCCCCCAAAAATGTGATTCTAGTAATCCCAGCAACTCCAATAGGCCCTCACACCACCTTTGGTGCTCAGGCTCTGACAAGACCACTCCTTTATTCAACAGAATGCAGAATTGCAGAAATTTGGTGATTTGTGTGTAATTTAATAGAATAATGATTATAAGCACTTCCATATAAACAAGATCAAATTAAAACATGAAAATGTTGGTTCGGGGGACTCTGCGTTAGCTAGCCAGACTTTTGGAACAACTTCTGCACGATCGCAAATTAAGCTGCGCCTGATTGATGTCCTGAGGATGCCGAGACACCTGCGAGCTTCCTGCAGCAACAATAAAGTTTATCTTCACTCCCTCCGCCATCAAAGCCACTCGCCTCTGAAATAGACCAATCAATCAGCGGGACAGCAGAACGTATGCCGAGCAGGCTGAAGCTGGAGCTCCGTGCCCGTAAGGTCCTCTGCCTGACTTTGATTTGGTCGTTTTGATTCGCTCTCCCAGTCTTCATTTTTCACCTCCCGATCGGCTCCATCTTCTGTTTTCTCTATTTGTCTCCTTCTTCCTCTAAACCTTTGCACAAAACGTACACACACTCATCAATCTACTCTTTCAGCTCATTTTCTCCCCTGTCGGTTCTCTCCATTTTTGCATCCTTCGCTTGCTGTGTTCCCACTGCCCCTGCTGTCAAACCCCATCACACACACAAACACACACACTTTTCCTTTGTTTCTGCCTCCCCTGTAGTCTCAGGCCGTGAGGATCGTGCGGACAGTGGGTCAAGCGTTTGACGTGTGTCACCAGCTGACCCTGCAGCAGAGAAGCGGCAACCAGGAGGATGAGGAGGGAGAGGCGGAGGAGTCACAAGCAGCACCAGGTGACTCATACAGGCCAAACAAAAATTTACAGTCACAAGTCCGGTCCGTTCTCCCCCCCGTCTCTCTCTGCAAACAAAACCCCCGAGCAGTGGCAGAAACTTTTTTGAGAAAAGATCTCATCATCCCTGCCGCTTGCTATGCTTGGTGATCAAAGACCTCGAGCGAGCTGCACCCGGCTCTTTGTCTGCTGCTGCTCTCACCGCCACTGAAACGATAAAATGAAAAACGTGTATTTTCTCTGCTCTCTCGGCAGCAAAGAAGAGGTTTGCGCTGACGGAGGAGACCGACCTCGAGGCCACGACAGAGGAGAGCATTGAGTGCGTCTCTTCGTCGGACCTGGAGAAGAGTCAAAAAGAAGAGACCTTTGGGAACGGTGGGAAGGTAGATAATGGAAGGTGTCCTTGATGATTTCAATGCAGCACAAAGCACCGCGTGTTTCTCTCCCCATCACTGCAACATGTGAAATATGGATCCTTATATAACTGTTCTGTCACATAGCATTTAATAAATGAGGCCGCAACCAACACATTTTTATTATGAATTGTCATCAGCAATATGTCGTTGACTTTCTCCAAACGATTGTTTGGTCCAGAAAGAGAATTCTGAAAAATTACAATGTTTTCCTCCTTGGCCAGGTGGCCCAAAAAAACGACCTGAAATTTTATTTCAGATTTTATCACACACTTCCACTTTGTGTCTGTTTACTTTTAAGATATTCCAAAAAGGAGTGCTTCTAGGGTCATGGTGTTTTTCAGCTCTTTTCGTGCCCAGAAAGCATTAATGAAGAGAGCTGTAAAGCTGCAGACACTCAAAAGAATCCAATTAGTTGATGTAGTGCTGCAGTTGCTGCTATGAGATAGAAAAACTAAAGTAGATATAGAGAGGAGGTCATGTAACGTCTTATCTGACTGTGGAGAAGCTCTTCATAGTTTGAGAACGTAACCCCGGCCAGTCCCAAGCTTGAACAGATGCCATGAAGTTGCATTATGGGACATTTTGAATTCAGTCTCCCTTTAAGCGATTTTAGACAACCTCCGATGAAAGTCACGTTCCTGACGTTGTTACCATGTCCGTACGGTCTCGTTTATGTACTACGACACACAACATGACCAAAATTAGCAGTCAGTTTCGTGGCTGAGGATATCTGCTTTTGTTTGTGCCATTCACCAATGACAGTCTCCAAATAAACAGATCCTGACGGCCCAGTGATATGAAGTTGTGGCTGCGCAGTGCAGGGCTGGGCTGGAGAAGAAAATTCACCCAGATGACATGACACTAAAGTGTAGAATCACATCCATTTTAAGGTCTTAAATAGATTTTTTTTTTTTTTTCATTAAAAAATAAGATAAATTTAGATTTTCCTTTCTGACCACCTGGCCTGCACCTACCTACGCATTACACTGTCAGTGAGTCCGATTACTAGGGTGTCATGTAACTGTGAAAAGGATTTGGCAAAATCCTGCTGGTAATGACTCAAATAAAAATGTTTTAATATCAAGTTGTTGTTTTTAAGGGTTTAATCAGTGGCTGGAACAGGACTTTGATGGATGAAATGCCTGGGAATAAATTAACAGATTACTCTACGTTACGTTTCAGCTGCTATAAAATTCAACATCTTTAAACTAATCATCATCTAAAGGCTTTCAGAATGTCCTGTTATTAAACTGCCTAACTCAAGATTCCTCTAACATCCCTACGCAATACAAACAAGTTATTAGATCACGGGTAAACATGATGCGTTATGAGTTTGTGTTGTGCTTTACTCTTTCATTTAAAAATGTGTGTTAATAGTCATAAAAGTCTTGTTAATGAATACTTCTGAGGGGCTGAAAACTTGCAGCGTCGTGACCTAAGGTTGGCCTCATAAGGAGCTGTATGAAAATCAGAGAATGCCACAGGGAGCGAGGGAGGGAGCTTCTTCAAAGCTTGTTACAGATTAAATATTTTTCAGGCTTCTTTTTAATATTGATTCGATGAAATATTTTATTAATAAAAACATAGCAATGCTGTTGTGCTAATTCTGATATGTCCAGAAACAAGACGAAAAGTGGCTTTATTATAAATGTTTAATGTAGTCGGACGCAGTGAAATGTCAGTATTTCAGAAGTCCACAACTCAGCTGCAGTTTCTCCATCTTCTACGTGTAATTTGAAGGCGGAGCGTCCTTCACAGTCCGCTATTAATGAACACCATATTGATCCCCAATCTCAGGAATGACAGAGAAGTCATGTCTTCCTGACAGCGGCACTCTAACATGATTGTGTGAGTCATAATTCCTGTGGGGTCAACGTTAACAGTAGCCTGTCCGTTCAATCTGTAGATCTCGTTTTGTTTCCACTGACGTAATCTTTATATAAGACACCATGATTCACTTGTCACGGTTGTGTTAGAGTCGGAGCATCGACTTCAGTTTCATTATGGATATGGATTGTCAGCGGGCGGACA
>KV751338.1:220937-231667 GCA_001698575.1 Mola mola
AATGTAGCAGTTGGGGCCTAAAAAAATAAATATGGATGGTGTGTTGTCACTTTATCCCCTTGTACATAAATGATAACAAAATTGGAGCCAGCAGCAGAGCAGCTTTACCAAATTCCCACCCAAAACACCTGCCTGAGGTCGGCTGTCAGTCATGATGTTTCTTGGTTTTTCTCTTGTCCATCAATTAGTAACTGAACCAGAGTAATAATCTTTGGGAATATTTATTTGATGTGTATTTTGAGTTTTTTAGATGGGCCCAAGGTTGACCTGATATTGAGACAGTATTGAGTTAAATGACCTACACTGCAGCCCACCAGCAGGGGGCAGTAGAGATTTTTTTTGGCTTCACTTTAATGTACATGTTTAACGTGCAATTGAAGAGACAAATGAAGAATTACAATTATCAAACATCTTTTCAAATAAATGCTATTGTTAATGTAAAAAAAAAGTACATTGACCACATCGAATTAAAATGGGACAGTTTTAGATTATTTTTTATATTTATCTTCAGCTTGCAGAAGAGAAGATTTGAAATGTCTGTAAAT
Organism: Mola mola; assembly: GCA_001698575.1. Taxonomy (NCBI): domain Eukaryota; kingdom Metazoa; phylum Chordata; class Actinopteri; order Tetraodontiformes; family Molidae; genus Mola; species Mola mola. The sequence goes on from KV751338.1 coordinate 221,483, forward strand.
ATGGCGCATTGGTGTCAATCGTTCACAATTAAAGACTAAACTCTTCTTCTCACAGTTCACCTGTAATTCAAGTGGAAATCTATTACAGAAGCAGGCGGCAATATGGAATCCTGGCCTCAATAGAGCACCCACAGGTTCTTTATTGATCTGTGTGAGGGACGACTTCACTTAAAAGCTTACTTCTGTCCACCAAAACACAATTATGTAGCACACATTTACATCTAAACATCAAATTGCAGTTGTACCCACTGTCGTCTCCTTCTGTAGGTGTCCGATGGCCCATCTCTGCTGCTCAACTCCCCCATCCTCGCAGCCTTTGTGTCGGGTCCGTCAGCAGCGGAGGCTCCCACCTCGGAGGAGCACCAGGTCCAGCTCCTGAGGAAGCAACTGCTACAGCAAGAACAGCAGGCACTGGCAGCTTCAGCACAGGTACCGATGCTTTTTATTTATTTATTTTTTTCAATTCAGATCACATTATATACCTCGTATATAATCGTCCCAGACTTTCAAACTATGAACCCGATTTTTCTCTGTGTCGATCTCTGCGTGTCTGATGGTGAAGACGTGTACGCAGATACCAACAAAAGAAGCTGCTTTTCTTTCCCTCCCTCTAGTTTCTATGGTTGCCATAGTCACACTGTGAGCCGCTGTGGTGAGCTGAATCAACATACACTCTCACAGGAGCAGCAGAGAGCCGAGCACATTTGTGATAACAGTTTTCACCTTGAAAACAACGGAGGCTGTCTGACAGCACCTGGACAGTGGCTCTGTGCAGCTTCTGTTTGATGCTACTTCTAGTACACAGTGTCCACTAAACATCAGCAAAGCTAATACAGAATGTTTAGTTCTCAGCATCATCACCATCTTAGTTTAACATGCAGTCATGCTAATATTGACTCTTCAGCAAACGCCAAATGATGAAGCTGAGATAGCGGGTGATGCATTTTACTAAAAAAAACAAAAACAAAACAGAAATGTTTCGTTCCATCTAACGTTCTGATGGCTCTAAAGGAAAAAGTCAAGCATTGCTGAAGTAAGAGGGGTCTACCCTCTGAGAACCATGAACTGACGAAAATGTTCAGTCATTTTAAACACACATGTCTGAACACATTCATTTATTAATTTATTAATTAAACACTCAGAGTAAGTTGTCAGCCGCCTCACGAGGCCATATGATGTCTACATCCGCTAACGTTAGCTCATACGCCGTCTAAGTTAGCTAAGGATTCTCAAAACAATTTAACGGTGCAGAATGTTATGTTAAACGTCGTTAAAGGTAGTGAGGAGGAACAGCAGGATCCACATACTGGAGCCCTGAGGCATTACTAGTAGATCAAAGAACAATTAACCCCACAAGCCACGATCTAATTTACTATTTACGTTCTTCTTTTTGCAACGCTGGCTGTTGGACAGTTTCAGGAATGACCCACGCTGGAACTTAGACTCGCTTAAAATGAAATGACCTCTTGAAAATAAAGTACAGACAGTCGTTTTCAAAATCAAATTATCTGTCCAGAAATCAACTATTCTTGTCTGTTGTACATGTGCCACATTCCCAACGGCTGATTGTACCGGCCCTAAGATTGCTGCTCAGAGAGCTCTTTTGCACAGCTATTAACAAATTATTGATGAAGGATAACGTAAAGTAAGCGTTAATATGAGAACTGAATTTGTTTGCTTAAAAAGTGCACGAAACCAAAGGAACAATTTTAACTTGAATTGAAATACACTTCAAAACCCCCGTAATTAAGATAACCAGAGAGGTTCATAGTGCTTGACACAAAATGTTCCAAACACACAATCAACCTAAAATCAGGTAATCTGGCAAAAAATGAACAAGTGATCACCTTCATTTATTGTGGGAAAGATAATTAGATTGATGTACTTTTTAAATTTTTTTTGATCAGTGGTGTGTTCAAAGGGGTGTCCAAGATATTTTTTGATCTATTAAACTCATGCTTTTCAGTCATCTAACCTTTTAGAAAAGTTTCACTTACAATAAACTAGGAGGTGTGATTGCAGGGCCTTTGAAGATTACAAGAAAATCCTCTTTGGGGCTTTAAGTTCTGTCTTAGTTCAGCCAGTCTCACTGATAGATGTTGATTCCAAGGGATGCATCATTAAAGAGAGAAACCTTTGGTTTTCCTTTTATGACAGTAGGATTTTAGTATCTCAGTGAAATAATGTGCCAAATAATGATCAATGAAGGATGTCTTCGTGTCTCCAGAACTTTGTCTTCTTTTATTTGGTGCATATCTTTTTTAATGCCGTGTGTGTCGGTCTGTCCAGGTCCACGTCCTGCAGGAGCAGCTGTCGGTGGAGGTGAGTGCAAGGACCGATGCCCAGGCCCGAGTGCAGAGGCTGCTGCAGCAGAACACCGACCTGCTGCAGCACATTTCTCTGCTGGTCAGACAGATCCAGGAACTGGAGCTCAAAGCCTCTGGCCAGTTAACATCCAGTGAGTTGTCTCTCCACACAAATTCTTCTTCATTTACACTGTGTAGTTTATTTTGTGTGGTTGCTTCAAATTTTTCCCTATTCATGTTTCCTCCTCTCCTAATTTCTTTGAAAACAACTCCTTCTCCTTTCATCTCTTCTCCTTTGCATCATTTTCACTCCTCACCTCCTTCGTGTTGTTATGACTCCTTCATACATCAGAGGATTCAGTTGGGCTCTCTGGGTGCGTTTTACCACTGGCAATATTCTGCTGCTTGTGAATCACCCGCACGGACGTCATCCCACTCCATAGAATCTCATCTGCTGCTCACAAGTGGTCACGACTAATCGGTTGACGCTTGACTTACATATCTTTCTTTTGATGCTATATCCGTTCTCAGTGGGCTCCCAGGACAGTCTTCTGGAGATCACTTTTCGCGCCAGGAAGCCCCCCAGCACACCCCATGAGCCACTCCCCTCTTCCTCGTGTACGAGCGCTTTAGCAGCTCGGTCCCTGTTCCAGATTAACGACGGCTCCGTGGTGCCGGCCGTCCCTCGACCCTTCTCCCCAGGCACAGCTGGCAGAGACATCAGCCCTCCGGGGCTCAGCGGCAGCGGAGTTCGGCTCCAGTGCTTCCGTTTCCCCTCCCGGGCTCCGGACAGCCGGGACACGGGCGAGACTCCCAGCGACGGAGCCCCAGATGACAGCTCGCTGCTGGGGGAGCAGGTCCTGGGAGCCCTGGAGTTGCTCCGGTTTAGGGAGTCTGGGATTGGGTCCGAATACGAATCGAACACAGATGAAAGCGATGACCGGGACAGCTGGGGGCAGGCCGAGGGAGTCGGGGCTGACAACGCCGCTCGGCTCTTAAATGTGCTGAATGCGGAGAATCTGCCGGACTGCTTAGGAGACGAGGTGGCTGTGTAGTTAGTGGATGTCCACTGTATATGTGTATAAAATTCAGATGGTCTTTATCACACAGAAATCATGTATTGTGACGCCAGTAAACTGCACTTATTTGTGTCTGTTACTGTACAGCGCAATCACTCGCCACAGTTGCAAGTCAGATTATACCTTTATTTTTGATTTACTACTCTGTAAAACAAGGTCATAGTCAGCTAAAACTAGAATAAAAATCCAAACATTTGAGCTCTCTGAAATATGAAAACTAACCAATTCAACATTTAGCAAAACTAAGTAGAATAAAAATATATACCAAGTTGTCTTTAATTTTAGTCTTTGTCAGTTTGGTGATTTGTTAACTATGAGACCTTTGTTCAAAGACAGGGATGATCAGACTGCATTCAAAATGTGTTGTGTTTGCATTATAATACCTATTCTTCATTTCTTAATAGAGCCCGCCTAGTTTGACCCATATTATCGACCATTATTGGCCTATCACAGAGATATCAGGAGCAGCTTTTTTTGTTACCAGTATCATCCAACATCCAAAAATGTGGGTTTTAAAGAACACATTGCGCAAACAGATGGGGTGATTCATATTACTGTTTCAGCGCACTGCTGTCATTTAAGTCAGTAAAACTTCATTGTTAATCCGTAAAATGCTCTGCCTCTGTTTCATATCTTTGTTACAAATATTTGATAACTTCATTTGAGGGATCATTGTGAAAATTTGTGTGTATCAGCCAGTATGGGATATTGGATCGTTTCCTCTCATTGATATCTGAATGATTGGTATCCGCTGTAAGCGTTTCTTATTGGTCAGGTTCTACTTCTTAAATTATATTATGAACATGTATGCACAATGTTTCTATGAAAAAAAATAAAACTAATATTGAAACTAAGCTAGCACATACGTTTGTAAAAAATAATGACTAATAATAAAAACAAACAAACCTTTTCCCGAAACTAGCTGATGGAAAATGACTTAAAAGCAAAAATTAGAAAGAGAACATAAAGTAATGCAAAAGACATAACAACTGTAATAATTCTTGTATCACTGAGGCGATGTTGCACTAGTCATAGAACTAATGTATAAAGTGTGTAAAATGCAGCGTTTTCCTAAAACATACAATAATAATGCTATACAATCATCAGAGCTGGTAAAAATGTGTGGTGGTGTATTAATCTGGAGAAACGCTGCTCTGCTCTGGGTTACTCTTCTCTCTTTCACGGGTGTATACACATGTCTGCTTGGCCAAGGGTGGCCTGAAACACACACACACACACACACACACACAGAGCAACATGATTCACACTGAATCTGACACATCTGGCATCTTCCTGCAGAGCTTTTGATATGTAAGAACCATGAAACAGTCACAAAATGAGTCCTTAATGTCTGATTCTCTCCTTTGTTGACAGTAACACCACTCCTTCTCTTGAGATTTGCTCTCACTAGTTTTGTTTGAACCGTTTCAAACAGCAGTGTCAAAATCCTGCAGATTTTACCTTTAAATAATACAAACATATATGCAGATGGGAGTCTTCGATCACAAGCCCATGACTGTACGTTCAAGATGTATAAAATAATATTAACTTATAATAACAATAGCAGCATCCTGAGCCTCATGAAGATGTTTAACAAACCATAAGTGTGGTTTATCAAAATCAATTATGTCTTTATCAAATACATTTCAACATAGTTTAGCCTCCAGTCATTCCTCCGTCAAGCTGATCTACACGCTAACACTCTGTGTAATGATTTACCACCACGTATTGGTGATGGTATATATTTTAACATATTTCACCGTTTACCATCACTAATTGGCAGCAGACAAGTCCAGCTGAGGCCGGTGCAAATGTCGTCCACGTATTTGTTCGTAAACTAATATATCGGACAAACTGAAATACAGTATTTGTTGCAATTAACTGTTGTCGATATCGTCACGCATGTATTATTTACTGTAATTGTGAAAACTGAAGCGTACCCTTCGGTATTTAGTTCACTTCTCAGGTCCGTTGCAGCCACACAGCCTTAAACTGACACCAGTAGTTCTACCATTTCTGCTGCATCTAGATATGAAATTGGCTCAGTGTGGTTTTATTCAAACCTGTCAGAACGGGGCACTGTGATGTTTCAGACTCTGTGGGTGTGCCACATTCTGTGTACATGTCGGTTTGATGATCGTTGCCCCTCATGCGAGTCGCTTGGCTCGTTTCACTGCGTCTGTCTCGATATGCTAAGACATTTTCTGGAGTTGGAATATTAAAAAACTTAATGCTTGTAATGACGCTTAATCTGTAATTACACACGGGTATAAAAATGAGCATATAACTCTGATTGTACTTTTTTTTTTGTCAATAAAATGTATATAGTTTAATTAAGTTGTTGCATAACGCACTTTTCTTGATTTCATTCAGGCTAGTGTTCATACTGAAGAACATTTTCTGAATGCTGAGAAGTAGCCACCACATAGATTTCTCTGTTCGCTAATGTCGCACTGCTTCATCACGTTGTTCAACCCTTCCAAAAGATTGATCTGAAGGCCCCATTCAGAGGCAGATGTAAGGAACTTCTAGACACCGCTTCATTTTCCTGCCGCCTGCTGTCACACCGGCTCAACTCCTCCCTCACTCTGAGCCAGCTCTTTAAATCACTGACTTGTCTTTGAGCTCTTTCCAAAATTAATTCAACTCGGCTGGGCCCTCCTTTCGCCTTCTTCCTCTTCCTCCCTCAGTTTCCTTCCCTTATTTTCATGAAGCTTTTTCATCCCACAAATCTGCTGCACTTGTATTTCTCTGTCATTTCTGTCCAAAGCTCTCTGCCTGTCCACATGAAGCGTACTAAAAATCAAAGCAAAATTAAATCAAAGTTTGTTCCTTGTGCGATGTTTAGTATCACATGTTCGGTGATTTTGGTGTGATTTACCAAATACTGAAATGAATAAAAACCAAATATGTGTCTTACCATACTAATAAGCAACAGCACTTTTAGAGCTGACCTTTTGAAAATGATGTTTGATCCTATCCTACGATAGACTGGAATTTAGGCACACCGACTGTCTTTCATGACGGCGATGGCTCACGCCTGCTGTGCTCACCAAACAGGCTCGTCTCCCGCTAAACTCCACGTGCATGTGCGCAGACAGCAGCAGCTTGATGGAACGCTGCAGATAAGCTGGGAAAATGTGAAGAACATCAGCCACCGCACACCCACATCAGCTGCGGCTGACACAGTTAGTGGGTGGCCTCCAGAACGCGGCCTCTGCATTGGTTTGCTTGACATTTATTAAAAACTACCAGAGTGGAATTCTGCTCCCGTTCCTGTGTCACAACCACTGTGACACAGGATGGAACTTTATTAATCCCGAACCTGGGAAATTCCACGTTACAGCAGCACCACTTTTTCTTGCTTTTGCTTGAATAACAAAACACATGGCGTATAGGAGTGTAGAAGAGCTTAGATATGTTACCTACTGTAGTAATAATAACAAACAATGATAGCAATGGTAGCACATGGGGGCCTACTCCTCTGTCAGAAGGAGTGCAGCGCTCCGAGGGGATTAGGTTGAAGCCTCCTCCTGATCCCCCATCCAACAGTCACCAGTGCGTGAGCCTGTGTCGAGGTTTTCTCTGTGAATGAAATTAAAATGAAATCAGTATAAGGGGCTAAGACCTAAAACTGTTTAATAAGCAAATATGTGGCATGAACATAAAAATGCAGTGACGGTTACTTCACCTGCTGGCGGCCCTACGTGAGAGGAGAAAATTAAAATAATGGGTGTGCTCGACCGAATATCTGATATATGACCTTAAGAAACTAAGGAATTAGCGCTGCCAAAGAGCAAACGCGAAACCAAAGTATTTTAAAATGAATAAAAAACATGATAACTGCCACCAATAACTTCAGGTCAGTCCTGTTACAGTTGCATTTCACAAATATTAACCAGAATTGCTCTCATGTTAACACTAAATCGTATTTACAGTGTCAACAGCACACAGCAGAAAAAATAACCGAACATTTGGTGAGCAAAACAAGGAATCAAATTTTAGCAAGGAAATTTGCTCAGCTGACAGAGTAACTCTATTGTACTGAAGCTTCTCAAAGGATTCTGTTTGAACCCACCTCTGGACTCCAGCTGCGGTAAAATAAAAAAAGAACTCTAAAAGTAATGTTGTAAAACCTTGATTCGTCGTGAACAATGGCACATTTTAATTCGAACAGTGGACATTTAAAAAGAGGTTGCAAAAGCTTTCATTCTGACTCTTGAATGAATGTCTTTTGAACGTTAGTTGACGTGTCTCTGCTCAGTGGGCAGACACATTCTGCGTTATTTCCCCCGTAAGAATGAACGACCTGCTGCTCGTCCCAACGGGGCGCCACAGAACCCACTTTGGTTCAGTTTTGTAGAGCTGCTAACTTTCAAATTCCTGCGACACCTGCATCTGTTGATCCAGATGCAGGTGTTGTCAGTGGATCCGGGTGGCACTGGCCCATCCGTATTTGGATCCAAGTCAAAAGATCTCCTGTTTTCTGTGGGAAAATGGTGTTGGGTGATCTCAATCTACTAACTAACTCCTTTCTTAATATGAATCATTATTCCTGTCACACCTGGCTGGATTGTGTCTTCTTACAGTTGAGCATGTTGGGAACAACTGGCTTCTGTTCCTGTGCGGGCAGCAGAATTTATGAGGGCTCATGAGCTTTTTAGGCCCTTTCTCCATGATACTTGATCATCGCCAACATCCAGAGTGGGCGACAGTCTGAGGCGATGATGATTAGAATAGATTTGGGGCGTCGGAGCCAAGAGGTCAAGGAAACTTTCGTATTAACAGCTAATTAGGACCCAATTTCACACTAATGTCTGACAGCATAAAACGATGACGTGGTGACATTTTATATTCATTGAGAGGTCAACTTCACCGTGATATCGCAATGTTCCGCTCCGCAATATTCAGTGCCATAACTCACAGGAACAGAGGGTCGGTCTTTGACAATTTAATTCACGTTTGGTCAGATTCTAAATTGGTGACTCTAATATTCTGTGCACACCTTCAAATTGTGGTCTACGACAAGCTCCTCTAGGCTTTTGATACTGAGCTTCAGGTGATTGTCAGCATACCATGTGACCAAGATCTCCATCAGCCAGTGCAGATATTCTGGATATATTCCCATCGGATTAGCATTAAATGCTAATTCTATGTTTTGTAGTACATATCAGATGCACATTGTTTATTAATCATCTTTTAACGAGGTTTGAGGCACTTTTTCCAAGTAGCTTTAGATAAACGATCAAGATTTCTCCCTGAAGTTTGCTGTAGTTCGTCTTCCTTTTGCTTCTCCAGCAGTGCCTGAAGGGAGCTTCTCATCACCGTGTAAGAAGAAAATGAAACTTTTCAGTGTTTAATTTGGTGTTAACCTCATGAGGTAGTTAAAAGTATCTGAAGACATGATAGTGAAACCGTCTGTGATCTTTTTCCTTTTAATCCCAGCTGTGATTCGCCCCGTTTGCGTCCTCTCTCACTAATTAGCAGGTTTCCCTTTGCAGGAAAATTAATTCCTTGGATTCTATTTTTGTTGGAAGCTCCCGCTGGAAGTTGCCATACATCGGCACTCGTCACTGGTACTGTGCGTCATAATTAAAACCATTTGTGGATGAGGTGGATTTCTGGGATTTTGGCCTCAAAATTCCAGAGAATGTTATTTCTGCTTCATCTCTCCAGCCAAAAAAGTTAAAGTTACATCAGCCTCCATTTTTCTCTCCCTCCTTGTCCGTCTCTCTCGCGTTCCCTCCCTTTTCCTTTCACAGAGGGTCCTTGAGAGGAAGAGGTCAGTGACTTCCAGTACTGAATGCATCAGTGGATGTGGAATTACTCCCTCAAACAGATGGTTTCAGTATAGCGAGAGAAGAACTTGCAAAAGTAAGTCAAATCCGTATTTTTTTTCGCTCATATATATTTAATTTACTAACCCCACAGTCCACGTAGGCTTGGATGGGAGTTTTGTGTTGGCGCCGCTCAGACAAGTGACCTCACACAGGAAAGTCCAAGAATAAAATAAGCATAAGGACTAAGACTATGTATTTAATTTAATTTGTACCAAGACAGACTATAACTTTATCTCACCACATGGAAGAGTGTGCGTGCTGTTTTGAGTATGAGCGTCACATGGATCCTTTCTCACATTCATCCCTTTTACCCTTTGCAGTCTTCTTTGCAACTATCTTTTGAGTCTAATTAGCATTATTTATTACACACGGCCTCATTTGTTGTGTACATGACAAATAAAACCTCTGAGTCACCTGAGATATGAGTATAAAGCACAGGATTTGCTGTGGAAGATGCAAGAGTGTGATTTGTGATCGTGCTGCTTATCCACTGATCTACAAGCTCACTGCAACTTCTTGGTGCGCAGAGACGAGACGGAGGTCATGAAGGTTCCTCGAACCCCGCGCCACGTCTTCCTGATCCTGCTGGCATCCAGTGTGCGGGCTCAAGTCAACCCAGGTTAGTAGATAATTATCTTTGTCATCCATGTCCTCCGTCCGCGGGGCCGCTGGAGGTTAGTTTGCCACGGGTGAAGGCTCACTGCTCCGTGCACGAGCAAGTGTGAGGATCGATAATTGGTGTACTTGGTTGTATTCAATGTGTGAGTCAGTCAGTGTTGATATGTCATATATGAGCTTAAAATAGCTTCTTCGTATTCCTGAGGGACAGGCATGTTAACTAGCTAGAGTGGGAAGGCAATTTCAGGTGGGTGGGCAAGAATGTGTGCGTACCTGTGTGTGTGTGTGTGTGTGTGTGTGTGTGTGTTTTCCTAATGGTCAGACAGCAAATATCCACAGAAC
>KV751338.1:249483-260479 GCA_001698575.1 Mola mola
ATAAAATAAAAATGCCAGAAAAGCTGCAATATTTCAAAATGTAGAAAATTTACCAAAGATAAAAAAAATGAAAGCAACATGTGTTCTTAATCAACTGGACATTTTGACGGTTGAATGGGGGGGGGAAAAATGGAGACATGCGGTGGAAGTGAAAAAATAAGTTAATAAAATGCAAATAAAATGGTGCGAATGCTGATAAATACATTTTATTTATATAGCATCTTCTAAAAACAAAACTCCGAAGTGCTTCGGAGCACAAGAACAACAAAGTCTGCATGAAAATGATACGTTGACCGAGTAAATTCATGTCAGGTTATCTGTAGGACTATTTTAAGATCCATTTCCATGTGGCGCGCGCTCAGATGTTGCAACAGGGGGATTATTGTCGGACAACATGAAAGCGCGTCGTTACGTAATGTAAATAAAAACATTGCAGCCGCCGCGTGCTCAGATTGGTGCGCGCCGCGCGATGTCCCGGATGGTCCTCGCACCGGAAGAGAAGGGACAGCTCTCCCAGCCATCTTGTGGCAGCATCCAGCGAATTATTCGCATCAAGCCTCGTAGAATCGGAGGTGAATCCCGCTGAAGGGGCGCCATCATGCCCGGGCAGCTACAAGAAGGCTTCGGCTGCGTCGTAACCAACCGGTTCGACCAGTTATTGGACGACGAGTCCGACCCGTTCGAGATCCTGAAAGCTGCGGAGACGAAGAAGAAGGAGGGGGCCGCCGCGGGGTCCACCAAGACCGCGGCTCAAGCCGCCAAGCAGCCGAAGAAGGAGTCCCAGAAGGACAGAAAGAACCCGCTGCTGGATAAGAAGGAGGAGTCGCAGGCGCCGGTCCCGCTGAAGAAGGAAGGTACGAGTTCCAGCGGCTCCCGTGCCGCCGCCTCCGTCGCGCTGTGTGTTTATTTCTGTCGCGCGGCGGTTCGGGGACGGTAGCTAACGTTAGCCGCTGCCTGTCACGGCGAATCGCCGTGAGGTGAAAGCTCTCCCACGGCGCTTTGCCACGCAACAGGGGCCGTGTGTGGACGGTCTCGGGTGCGTCCACCTGCACGGAGCCCAAGGCGCGAACACGCTGTCCACCAGCATCCGACGGGAAGGTGCAGTTAGGCTGCGGTCGGGTCGCGCACGGTTCGGCGCAGCTCGCAGGATGTGCGCTTGCACAAACTAGGCGGACGGGTCTTTGTTTGGGTTCATGTTGTCTGTGTGCACTGTGAGCCATTTATTTATTTATTTTTCAAACGTGGCCCAGCCACAGGTGAGCTCACGGACAAGAACACAGGTTAACCCAGAGAGATCATCTGGTAACCAGTATTAGTATTTACACAGTTAATTTTGCACGTGACACTCAGCATGTTCCTGTGTAGACTCAGCAACAGGAACAAGCACAACTGACAGCATCACTACTGCGGTTCTGACTACCTTTTCTTTATTATCTCGCGGTCGTCAGGCATCAGGCGGGTGGGCCGAAGACCGGACCAGCAGGGCCAGCCTGGCTCCCAGCATCAGAGTGGGCAGGGTGAGGGGCGACCTGGAGACAAGAGGCCGGACCGGAGACCTCCCCGCGAGCGCCGCTTCGAGAAGCCCGCTGAGGACAAGCCCGAGGGAGGGGGAGAGTTCTCTGTAGATAAGTGAGTAGCTGTGATGAGATAGAGAGCATACTGAAATATGCGGATTAGCTCAAGGCTGGATGGTGCAATCGGGGGAACATCGTGGGGGTGTATGAGAGCTCCATACAACATCACAGCAAGGCCGTTTATAAGTTTCCTGACTCTTGAATCTTGCTGGCTGCTGACATGAAGAGATCGAGAGCAGATGCATGCATGTTTGACACAAGAACTTGTCAGGATAGGTTTTGTTTTTTGTAAAAATTGTATGTTTTTGTCCTTCAGGCCTTCAGGAGACAGGCCCCCAAGAGGGCGTGGTGGTGGCCGGGGTGGCCGTGGTGGAAGAGGACGGGGCATGGGCCGCGGGGATGGCTTCGACTCCCGTGGCAAACGAGACTTTGACAGACAAAGTGGCAGTGACAAAGCGTGAGTCATTCCTGTACTTGAACAGAGCAGCGAACAGGCCTCTTCCAGTTCTTTAACCACCTGCAGTTGTAGGACAGGTTGCACTGATAACATTTGCCCACACTTTATGCAAATGTCTGCTGTGGGAGCACATATTGAAAGAGGTTATTAAACCAAGCGTTTTAAGGCCACAGAAATCAATGAGTATATTTTTCTCTCTCCGTACTCCAGCAATCAGAAGACTGAGGAGAAGCGCGGTGGCAGTGGCTCAAGCAACTGGGGCAACGTGAAGGATGAAGTGAGGTGAGTTTTCAAGAACAGACAGGATGTGATCTATATAAAGTGGCTAAAGCAGTATAAAGCAGGCAGGTTAAATGCACATACGGAGAGAAGGCAGGTGTGACACAAATGCCTCATTACCATGTAGCTACGCAGAAAAATGGATGATTCCCCCAATGGTCCAATGTGAGGCAATGCATTTCTTTTCAAACGGATTGAACCTACCTGTAGCCATGAGTAAGGCTAATTTTGTTTGTTTTTCAGACTTATGAATCGGATTTTATTTCATATTAAAATGATAAATATGATCTCACTAAAGTGTGACCATAATTATACCAAATAACCTTACTTAGATTCACAATATTTTAAAACTAGACAAACAAGTTCTTTTGAATTATACACGTTAGAGCCCGTCCGATATACTAATCAACCAATATTGGCCTCTAACTGATTTATCTGTATTGACATATTTGTAATCTATCATTTGATGTTTTTTAAGAAAAAGGGTTTTAAAGTATAAAATCCAGAAAAAGATAGTTGGGGTGATTTATAGATATATTTCCACAGAATTTTACTGTTTCTTTGCACTACTGTCATCTAAGACAAAGTTCACTGTTTTCTGTAAATAATCCACCTCTCTTGTACATCTTTGTTACAAATGTTTAACATCCTCATTTGAGGCATTGTTACAAAAAAAAAAAATGCGCATATCAGAACTTTTATACACTCTAATATCGGTGTAGGCATCCGCCCCCCAAAATTGGGCTGTATAACAGACTCGCATGACAATCGACATAGGCAGGTGAACTGAAGGAACTAGCCTGTTTGCTAAGCTAGCGAACAGTCATGCAGTCTCTGAAAATCCACCACAAAAGGACAGTTTTGCATGCAGAAATACTATGGAGTGAAGGAGTTTCTCAGGCACATCAGATATCACACAGACTCCCATAGGAATGAAAGAGCTGCTGTTTGACTTTCATGCATGTGGAAACGAGGCATAAATGTTTAATAAAAAATGGATTCAACACACATTACAAGGTGTATTTGTAATGTATCGGTAACAGAAAATAATTCAGCTGGAGGCAGCTACTGTTGACAGGGTATCTGAGTGTCTTTGTTTTTCCAGCGAGCCTGAACAGACTCCTGCTCCGGAGACGACCCCGGAGGGAGAGGAAAATGCACCTGCTGGCTCCGAGAACAAGTGAGTATCTATGAAGCCTCTCGGGTAATATTTGGACCTTTAGCAAAGGAATGTGACTATCAACTCTAGCATTCTGGCGTCTGAAGAATTCCAACACCATCACCATGTTGGTTTTCACAAATAGTATCAGTGCTTGTGTGTTTCCGTCAGTGCAAATGGGATGAACATTATCATTGACCTTTGGCTTCTAGATTAGAGAGCGTGTACCTGTAGAGCTAAGAGGATTGGCTGTTTTGAGGTTTAAGGCCCTGCATTGTTGTCCGCTGGCTTTCCAGGGAGAATGAAGTTGAAGAAGTTAAAAATGAAGGCCCTAAAGAGATGACCCTGGACGAGTGGAAAGCCATGCAGGACAAGGAGCGCACCAAGGTGGAGTTTAACATCCGGAAGCCCAATGAAGGAACCGACAGCCAGTGGAAGAAAGGATACGTGCTGCACAAGTCCAAGAGTGAAGACGTGAGTATGGGGATTTATGTTGTTAATAGTGACTGGAGAACTCGGTGGTGCATGTATGAATGTGACCTGGAACGTCCTGAGTTTGATGGTAGAGTTCTGGACATCTAAGGTGGATTCTCAACCCTCCCTCCCTTTTCATCTTCATCTTCTGGTCACTGCTGCTGTTAAACTGACCTCCACCAGTCTTGGTGACTGCATTTGGTCCTGGCACAGCCACGTGATCTTCTGTTCTGGTGCCCATTGTGGCTCCACTCCTGGCAGGGTTTCCCACTGGTTCCTCTCCACCCCAACCCTAAAAATCTCCCCTCGGCAGTAAAAAAATGTTCCGCTTCGCTCTTAATAATAGTTAATAGGACTGCTAGCTGCACAGCTAACAAACTAATGACAGCTTAGTCCGTCACTTTGTGGTGATTTGTCATCCAGTTTTATTGTTTGGATTTTGAATTTTAAAGAGCCATTTCTCACATATTGCTCTTTCAAATCTGTAAACTCCATGTTTGACTTGAGATCAGATATTCAATTATTAGTCCCATAATGGGGAAATTTGTATTGTTGCAGCAACAAAGGGGTAGCAGAAATATATAGATATGACTGGGGATATAAAGTGGTAAGAAACATTGTACTACAATATAAATACACCCAACAAGCTTAAAGAAGCTGACACACAACATTTCTTTGAAACACTGGAAGGAGCTTATGTTTGACTGAAACAATTAGATTTTTAAATAACTTGAGGTAAATGTTTGGGTATAGTTACAGAGATGACCACCTCAGTTTATTGTTCTGTTGTGTGTTTGTTGAGTTTTCGTCTGTTAAAGATGCTTTTTAAATAGATTGTGTGGCGACTTATGTGTCTCAGCAGCTCAACATTCTGTTGTCTTTACATTTCAGAGGCCTGTTGGTGCTCTGATTGATGCCGCAGAGACAGAAGCAGACACACAGACTCTGTACCAGAAGGTGCCACAGCGCTCACACCTCTTTCACCCACACAATCCGTTAACATTGGTCGTTAAATTGTTAAAAGCACCTTTCAGACATCAAAAATGTTTTATTTATCTGGATTTTGTTTGGCTCCAGAGAAAATTAAAATGTAAACACGTCAGCTCGCCTCAGTAGCATCAGTGTCTAAAATATGTTCTCATCTGCAGGCCAACCCCGATGAGTCCAGCGACCACCACTTCCGCAAACCAGCCAACGACATCACATCCCAGCTGGAGATCAATTTCGGAGACCTGGGCCGCCCCGGTCGTGGGCGTGGGGGAGCTCGCGGGGGCAGGGGAGGCCGTGGCGGGGGAGCTAGCAGGACAGCACGCGGGGGAGGACGTTCTGAAAAGGTAACAATAAAGGCTGTCGTCGCTGCCAACAACAAAGGTGTCCCTCCCAAATGATTTAGTTTGCCTGGTCTCAACAGGCTGTAAAACCACTGACTCGGAAAACCTGAAATAACAGAGCAGTGAGCACATGTTCCGTGATGCTGAGCACTTAGTTTAGTCAATTTAGAGTTTATAGTAAGAGTTAACAGTAATAATATGTCAGGTATTTAATGATAAAACCAAATTCTTAGTACATTTTGAAATTCTTTTTTCCAACTATTATATATACTATGTAAGTGTTTTAACAGAGCGTTATTGATCGTTTTTTGTTTTTTTTTTAATTTTATTCATCGATTAAACAAAACCATTCATCAACCATTCATTCAAATCATTGTCAGATAGAAGTTGACACATTTTAACTCGCTTGTTTTGGTCAATTAATGCTCCAAAAGTTCACAATCCAGACACACAGGGTCATGATTTTCATGATTAAAAATTACACATTGACACATCTCAAGACATTTTTTTGCCAAATTTTCAGCTTTACTTAGTCACTTGCATAATTTTCCATTATTTGTGTTGTGGCATGTCATGGTGAAACCCTGACATGTCTCCTGCTGTGCTGCTGTTTTTGTCAAAAATTAATGTTTTATGCCTTGCCGCAAGATATATTTTGTCGGCATTTTTTTGTTTGTTTGTTTGCACACTAGCAGATATCCATGAGATTTGGAGTTCAGTCCAAATTTACACCAAATGCTAACCAAACAGGACATTGTATACTTTCTTGGTGACACCCTGACATGTCTCCTGATGTGCAGCCATCATTGGCACACGGCTGCTATTTTGGTTTGTTCTTCAGGGATTTTCGGGGATATACCGTTGCTGTCGTGTGTTGAACGAGTTGACTGCAGTTGTTTTTGACATTTCGATAAGAAATGGAAAAGGGGCTTAGAGGGAAACGTGTTCAAATTTCATGAAGTAATGCCTCAATGTTCTAAGAATATGTAAATAATCAAAATAGTTCCAGTGTAAACCAAGGTAACATCAAAACACATCTTAACAAAATGTATAAGTTTGTCTCTGCAACAGACAGAGTGGCTTTTTAGATTTTTTGCAATAGTAAAAAATAAAAAAAAGCAATAGCAAATCATTGAAGTTGCGACCTGTAAAATGAAAACAGAAACATTCTATAGAGCTGCTGATGATCTGGAGGTTATTCAATACTTGAAATTTGATCCGCTGTTGTATAAATGAATGTATATTGTCAGTAGCAGCTTGAATGTGAGCATTCTTATCTTTGTTTCTGCAGGCGAGTGGAGTGTCAGTCCCCAATGTGGATGATCCTGAGGCCTTCCCAGCCCTGGCCTAAACGCTCCTTTTCCACCACAAGTCCACCTGTCAGCCCTTCCGGGCCCCTCCTCTACGAGGCTTGCATGCTTACCACATCTTCAAGTATATAAGAAAACAGAGGGGGGGGGAATATATTTTAAATGACAAAAAAAGACTGTCATCCCATACCACTCACACCACCAGAGGACTAAAATTTTACCTGATTTTACCCGTTTTAAAGGAGAACAAAAGACAACAAAAAAAGGCGGAAAAAGGACCACTTGTTACACTGAAGTTTTGTATCTAGAAACATGGAAGCAGGGATGTTTTCATTTTTTTTTTTTTTTTTTTTTCCAGAGATTATACATACTTCATTGATTTATTTTTTTTTTTTTTTCTTTTTCCGTTTTTGTGCTACTTGAATTTATGCATTTCTGCAACTAGGTTGATGTGTGTACATCTCTTACCCTGAAGCTTTTGAGCTTTGTCTCTTTTTTTCACCAGGACTTCAGCTCAGTGTCAAGGGGTCATCTTAGAAAAGACTGTACTGGAGTTTTTTCCTCCCAGTAATACACACTGATATGGTAGCACTACACTACATAGAAAACTCGTGCTAGATATCTGAACCTGCATTTAAAGTGTAATTACCCTGATCCTGAACGCCCGTCCCCTTTGCGAGGCACAAAATCAGGATGGGTAACCAGGCAAGTGACTTCCTACTAAAGCTCGGTATTTTTCTGCGTGTTGTGCAGTGAAAGTAAATGCCTCTTTTCCTTTAATTTGATAGCTTGCCTTTTTTTGGTGGACCAGTGGTTAGTAATGCTTTGTATTCCCCCTGATCCATGTGTGCTACCTGCGTTTTCAGGGTGTCCCAGGGGCCCAATGTATATCTTTAGGCTGGTCCTCGTAGGTCATACAGACTGTGCTATTTGTTACTTCAGGACCACTAAGCAATTGTTTTAGTTGTTTTTCTGTTGAGTGTGTGTGCGTCTGTGAGCGTGTGCAATGACGTGTGAGGTCGAATGTGTGGATTAAGCAGCTAGTTAATAGAATTTAAGTATTCCTCCACTCGTCATTCTCGAACACACTGCAAATTCTCTTCTTTCGGGAGGTGATTGCTGAAATCTGGGTGAGAACGATCGATAGACCGTGGACATATCTCGCTCTTACTGTGTCTGTAATGTCTTTCACATCTCAAAGCACTTGGTTTTATCAGCACCAGTCCCTCCGTTTTTCTGTAAACTTTTTTTTTTTTTTTCTAAGAAAAAAACATTTCATCAGTGAAGCAGTACCAATGCATAATTTGTCTGAAAGAAATGTCGGCAGTCATTATGGAGCAATCAAGAGCTACAGAATGTAATGTAAGCTAAAGATGCTTTTAGCCACCTGTATCAGCACGTCTAGTGAGCATTTTCTCATAACAAAGTGGGTCCATTTCACATTTGGGTGGGGTAAAACGGGAGGGTGTAAACTTGATAGAGTTCATTTAAGGCTCTAAAGCTGTGCTCTGCAAAGACCTGCTGGCGATATGCTGACACAGACGGCTGAAGCCGTTTCCTGGTAGGACTGTTTGAGCCACATGACAGCGTACTTTTCTCTGCAAACATCCCTGTTCTAATAAATTGCTTTAGAGGTGTTACATGTATCCTGCCAGCGGTCTTTGGCTTGTTTAAGATCAAACTGTGATTTTTGTTTTTTAAGTGCGAAACTGTTGTTCACTTTTATTTGCTTGAAGTCTAGTGAAGTTAAGTCTATACAGTATAAATTTGGACAGGACGTTAATGGTTTGATTTACTGAGTTTGTCAGTCGATCTGGTACAGCAAGATGACGTTTTGAGGTACTATTTGTGCACCTTTATTCAAAGGTACTTGAGTATTTGCGTTTTCTGTAACTTCTTTATATTTTGGAGGCAAATATTTACTATATTTAACTTTAACTTTAGTCAACAGTAGTTTACCTGCTGCATCACCACCACAGTATCACATTTTAAATTATTTTTATTAGTGGTCAGATTAAAAAAATAAACACTGATTCTGATAATCTGAAAAAATGTTTAATATTGGATCTGATATTGGCCTGGATAAGCAGTATATACAGTGCATACATGTAAATTTACTTGTTCTTGTGATACTTAACCACGCTTATTCTGGAAAAAAAATCTGATTCTTTAAGACTTTCACTCTTAATTGTATTTTGTATGAGCTACTTGTGTACCTTTTACTCACGTATGAATATTGTGCACCAGATTCTTTAGCTTCAAACGTTTCAGACATCAAACATGGTAAAATAACCCAAACGTAGTGCTTCACAAATTACTCTTGTCGTTATACATAGAAGAGTCACCCTTTCAAACTGACTTAATGTCTAAAAGTGTCATTTCTAGAAGGTGCTGAATGTTGAGCAGCTGAGTCAAGACGCGCACTTCCGCATCAGTGAGACCGCTGTGCGCATGTGCGGCACTCATACGCTTCCGCGTGAGCCTACGTAAAGCATGGCAGCGGTTCACCGGCGGCGACGGGAGCGCGGCGACACAACGGTGTCGGCCGGGGGAGCGTCATCCAACGCCCGGAGAGCATCGTCCGGCGACGGCTACTCCGTGTTTGCTAAACTGCTGGCGGCGGGGTTCTACGGCGTCAGCTCCTTCCTCATTGTCGTGGTGAACAAAAGCGTCCTGACCAGCTTCAGGTAAAGGTTCAAAGAACGAGCCATTTATCAACGCTGACAGCTTGCCTGGGCGTCGAAATGGGGACAAGGGGTATGCAGGTGAAAAGTTACATGTCCAAGAATTTTTACATATAATTTGACCCCTTGGAGAGGAAACGCGTCTTCTTTCATTCGTTTTGTTTAGACTGTGTTTACACTTCCAATAATGTGTTTCCAGTTTCCAGGGTTTAGTTATTTGTCACTTAACACACTTTCTCTCACCTAAAGCTAAAGTGAAAATGAGATTTATGTATTTAATTGCATAAACACATGTCTCATAGGTTTTATGGAACGTGTGTTTAGGATGTTCTAATGAAGTAGCTATATGTAGTATTGTGTGCACATACTGCATATGTATTGATTAGTTTTAGTGATGTTGAATCAATGTTGTGTAATCATGCATTTCAGCAAGACGGCGCTGTTCAGGTTGAATGAGTTCAGTTTCTCACAGTTCTGACCCTAAACTGGGGATTTGACCCCCAGACATCTGAAAAACGGTCTGAATTCTAAGATTGCAGTTAAAATGGTGAAAAATGTCCACTTTTTCCCACATGCGGCCCTAAATCTCTCATATTTATTCAAGCTCGTACTTATTACTAATTAATAGGTTTAAGGCACCTATTTCCCCAAATCTGCAAAAATAAATAAATAAAAATTATAACTATAAACAGTTAGGCTGAATATCCTAGTGCATCTCAAAAAATAAGATTATTATGGAAAAGTTCATTTTATTTGTAAGTAAATAAAGTCAAACTTTGATATACTCTATATTCATTGTGCAAAATGTTAAATACTTCAAGGCCTTTTTGTTTGAATTCTGATTATTGTGAACAATACAGTTACAGTGAAATATTCTGATATTTTCAGATATGGTGATTTTTTTTTTTTTTTTTTTTTTTTTTTGCTGTAAGCCATAATTATCAAAATTAAGATAGTAAAATGCTTGAACCATTTTAGCTTACGTTTAATGAATCTGGAATACATTAACAGTTCACGTTCCTAAATAACTGAAGGAAAATCCTGCCATTTAGCCGTGTTTGTCACCTCGTGTCTTAAGAGCCAATCAGGCTTGCAGAAATATTCTCCAGCAGAGTCGAGGTTGACCTACAGCCGACGTTGAGTGTTTTCACGATTTGTCTTTGATTGACATTAATGTTTTGCAGATTTCCATCTTCAACATGCGTCGGAATCGGCCAAGTAAGTTTTTTGTTTTGTTTTTTTTTCCTCCCTGTAATCTCAGATAGTTTACATCTAAAAAGACTTTGGTGTATACTGAGTCCCCTTCCTTCCTTCCTTCCTTCCTTCTGTCACCGTGCAGATGCTGGCTACAATCGTAGTGCTGCGGACGGGGAAGATGCTGGGTGTGATCTCGTTTCCAGACGTGGATATGAGCATACCAGGCAAGGTGAGACCGTGAGGTAGTTCTCTCGTTAAACTGAACTGTCTGACGATAAGAATCCTCACACTGAAGATTTGTCCGTCTCCTCAGATGTTCCCGCTGCCTCTGCTGTATGTTGGCAACCAAATATCAGGGCTGTTTGGGACACAACGACTCAAGTTAGAACTTATCTATTAATTGGTGTGTTATTATATGATAGTTATGATCATAGTTTCCTCGGTATGAAACAGTAACTTATACCATGTGTCCTGTCTTCTAGTTTGCCCATGTTTACAGTTTTGAGGAGGTTCAGTATTTTTCTTACCTTG
>KV751338.1:274421-293792 GCA_001698575.1 Mola mola
ACTGGAGGCGTCCCACAGACAGCGGCTGCTGATTTGCATGCTTTGCCCCGCGAGCTGCCCGATGTGGACCAAGACGACAGTCTTGTATCGGGGGATCAGGAGGTCCTTCACGCGGGCTCTTATCACCTGGCGAGGGTAGTCCAAAACATGAATCGGATCTGAGAGCAGATGTTCAAAAGGGTCTGCACCAAATATCAGGTTCACTTACCTCGCATATTGTTTTGGTCATCTTTTGAGACCACTCTACTTCATACTTCTCTTCCTGGAGGTAGCTGCTGAGTACATCCTTCAGTATGTCTGTGACAGCAGTGACAGGGAAGCGTTTGTAAGGCCCTGCGGTCCAAAACACAATGACGACAGATTTTATTAGAATTACCATTATCATTATTGGTGGTTGGCTTTGTACGTGAACCAGCAGCGTATACATGGACTCTTGCAGTTTCAAGGCAAAATTTTTCTTCCGGTGCTGAAAGTAAACCAAAATCTATAAAATATCTGAGTTTCTAAAGTATGAAAAAAAGACTTGCATCGTTGCCCAAACGTTTTGACGAGCTAAATCTCTTTCTGAAGCGAAGACAGAAGCGGATCTGATGACATCGTGATGATAGCGGTTTGGTGGTCGTACAGGTGAGTGTTACCTCACCCAGCTGGTAGGTGTTCTCCATTGTCACGGCCATCCGAGCGTTGTCATCGTGCTGTCCTAGTTCGTCCAGGCACGACACGGTGCTAACAGAGCTGAAAGACGTGTGCAGATTGAAGAGGCCGCCCTGAGGCGCATCACACAGTGTTTGACTCACCTTAAGTACTGTCATTACTATTATTGCTGCTTAAGTAATAACACAAGAAAAGTTGACGCTAGCCACCAAAAACTGCATTGAAAACCCTCCTGCCATCAAGAAAATCTCATGCCAGTTAAACTTGGACTGTACTCACTCCTTGGTCCTGCCTCTGGCCCCGTGGCTCCCCTCTGAGGGCGCCTTGCCCGTCCTCCTCTCCCTCCTGTGCGCTCTGTCCCTCGGCTGATCCGACATGACGCCTCCGACTGATAACCGCGGTGTCGTTAACGTCCCGGTGACGCTTCTGCAGTTACTGCTCATGAAATAAAGGACCTGTTGAGCGTGCTGTTGCCACAGACAACCATCAGCAAGGGGGAGGGGTTTCCGGGCGCCGTCCGGAAACCGTCTGGAAACCCCTCCCCGGTTACACCGGAAGCTGCGTAGCCTTCGTCATCAGCGTGTGGTGACGTCACCAGAGCTGCGTCATTAAACTAAGTGCCACTAAGTTTAAGGCTGAGCTGCAACTCCATTGGTTATGATTGGTGTGATTTCAAAATGCACGCATTTAACGTCCTTTTGGGTGAAAGTATCGACTCAGTGAATTAAATTTCATGTACAAGAATGTGACTCACACAAGAATCTGTGAGACACCAATGTTGGCTTTTTAAATCCATTCTGTAAATATTTGTCCTTTACAATCTGCCCACTATCACCACAGTGGTTTTTAAAAAAATAGAATAACCTTTCATCAGTTATTTAAGAAAGTGAACACATCTAGTCTAGACTTATAAACTAGAATGCGTCAAGCATTTCACTGTTTTAATTTTGATAATTAAATCCCACAGCTGAATACGCAAAAACCTCAAAATGCTAGAATGTTTCACTGTAACTCTAATTGAAAAATCGTTTGGAAAAAAGAGGTTTGAAATATTTCACTTTCATAATTCATGCTTCGTGAATTATGAAATTCAATATAATTATTGACAATTATGAAATTATTCATTCATAACCAAGGCAAAGGATGCCAACAGACTGAATAAACTAATCAGGAAAACAGGTTCTGTTTTCAGGCTTTGGTTGGCCACCTTGGAGGAGGTGGAGGAGCAGAGGATGCCGACCAAACTGCTGGCCATCATGGACAACACCTGCCACCCCCTCCATGAAACTGTGAACATTCTGAGGACCAGCTTTAGCAACAGAATGATCCAACCCCGCTTCTACAAGAACGATACAGGATGTCGTTCCTTCCCAGTGCAATCAGACTTTTCAACACCTCTGTTACTAGACACTAGACACTTTACGAATGTGCGTGTCATCCTTGTGCAGGGGCCATGCTAATCTTCTCTGTATCGTTCCAATTTTAGTATATGTGCAACCAAAGTAAGACACTTTACCTGGTAAAATCATTCACATGCACCTCCTCCTACTTGCACTAAACTGCACACTGCACAACATCTGTATATACTGGTGGAATTTTACAGCTGCCAATATTATTTTTATTTTATTTTATACTTCTATACCTTAAATATAGTGTTATATGTCCACTGGTCCTGTACCAGAACATTGATTGCATGAAAATGTAACTTTTTGAATTAAATGACAAAAAATGAACTTTTCCACTTGTTTGAGATTCACTCCTTTTGTAACTTTGAACAAATGAGGCAGAAATAAACATCTTGCATTTCCTCTTCTTTATTACCAAGTAAAACAGGTATTACATTATATGGATCTGTTGATATATTTACTTTGAAAATCTTTGGATGGGAAATTTACATGAAATGTTTGCATATTCTGTGTGTAACGGAGTGAAAGGAATATAGCCAAAAAGTAAAAAAATAATCTTACAGCACCCCCTGATACCGGAGGATTTAACGATATGCTCCAAAATAAGGCAAAGAAAAAAAAACAACCTTCAGTAACATAAACAATGTGAGCTGTTGTCTTTTTCTAAGAACCAAAAGAAACTTCACACGGAGGCCAAAACTGTGAGTCAACACAAAACATTCTTTAAAATGTGATGTTAAAAAAACACATATTGTGTGACAGGAAGCCATGAATTGTTTTCACCAATAAAAAGCAATGTGTTCTGTGTGCAAGTCACACACAGAAGAATGTCAAATATTGGATCCATGAATACAAGCAGAATTTGTTGAGAAGGGGGTTTCTCAAGGTCTAACAACAGCAAATTAGAGGTTTGGGGTTTAAGTGAAGGCAAAAAGTCTCCTCTCATAGTATGAGTATACAATAACACGGGACATTACTGAAATGGATAAATTGGTATTGCATCAATAAGACTGGTGATGGACAAAGGCGGATTTCATGCGGCACCGTTTGGAGATATTCGTCAACAGCAACACTTTTTTTTTTGTTTTTTCTGCACAAGAAACCCACGTGTAAAATAATAACAAACGATCGGTGCGATGTGATAGAGAACCTAATGCTTCATGAGTGCTGACATCCATAAACCAAGAGACAATCACAGACACAGCCGTATGCCCGGAGAAATATTTGAAACATAGCTTTTTATGTACAATTTTTACACTTAAGTTTTTAAATATTGCTATTAGAAATGATAAAATGTTTATTCAACATGGTGGAAAAGAAAGAAAATGAACAGGGCAAAGGGAATTGTGCTGTGTACTCTGTCGAAAACCTCTATCAGAGATCACGGTCGGAAGGAATCGACCAAGTTTCAAGCAGCATCAAAGGCAACTCCCTCCAACGCTCCTGAAACCCTCAGCTCCTTCTCCTCACAATATGGCACTCACGGCCGACATGGTACGTGTCTCGTCTTGAGGACGTTTCAAAGATATTTTCTGTAACATCATAAATGAACCAAACTTTTCCAGCCAAGTTTTTCAACCCCGATCGCAGGATGGGCCATCTGGAGTGCCGACTAAAGATTTTTGCAAGCAAATTGATCCATTTTCTTTTTAAATTGTTTGAGCAAAAAAAGCTTCACACTCTCATTGAACCTTACTCAACAAACTGAGTGTATGTAAATATTACAGTTTTGGATAACTGGTTTAATGAACTTGATCAAAATGCTGTTTGGAAGTTATGTCCTTACATTCTTAGGCTAAACCGCTAACTTCTGGCCACACAGCCAAGGCCTCAAATCATTACTAGAATTTTGATGGAGAATTAGGGCCACAGAGAGAAAAAACAAAAAAAAAAATTCAGTGACTTCGAGAATAAATTCGGAAATTCACAAGAATAAACTCAAAATATTATGAGAATAAAGTCAAAATGTTGAAAAAATAAAGTCGGAATTTTACGAGAATAAAGTCATTTTAAGAGAAAAAAAAAAAAAAAGCCAAAATGTAATGATTATAAATGTAGTTATTTTAGTCCGATACTTTAGAGGACAGATATCAGAAGAGCAATCCCCTGCTCCGGTTTCTCAAACAAATTCTTCATCTTCTGGCACATCAGCACCACATTATCAACAGTATCAGGACTTTTCAACAAACTGTGTTTATTCCAAACAAAGAACAATACTGACTTGGAGGAAATTGCCTCTTTTGGGAGACTTTTCAAGGACTTGCCTGTTTTATTAAATTTATTATTCTCGTAACGATACGACTTTATTCTCTTAAAATTACGACTTTTAATCTCATACGATCCTGACCTTTTTTCTCTTAAACTTACAACTTTATTCTCAAAATCTAAAAAAAAAAAATCTTGAATGAATTACAGCAAAAGGTAAAGAGAATATACTGATAACTACAAATCAACACTTTTATCCAGCATTAAATATATTACTTTCTGCTGTAAGTAAAGCATTGCTTTCTTGGTAATAATTTCTCTCCAAAACATGATCAGTGTGCCTTTAGTCAAACTTTTTGGTCCCATCATGTGATCCAGAATGAAGCCCAAATTCAATTCCATAAATGAAACACCTTTAGATTAACAGTGCATTAACAGTGAACTGACCAATCACCTTCAGTCACACGACATTTCAAAAGCTGCTCACACAGAAACATAAATTCTGTCACACATGGTGGAAAAAAAAAAAAAAAAAAAAAAAAAAAAAAAAAAAAAAAATGAAGTGGCAGTGTAAACCCCAAATTACCAAATAACCTATACCTTGTTCGAATACAATTGTAAAGGAACATTAAACTACACTTTTTTTGTTTTTTACATCTCTCTTTTCCACCTTGTTTAAGATTGTTTTAAATATTAAATAATCTATTCACATTATCTTTTACAGTGCATTTGCAACTTAAACCAGTCAGACAAAAGAGGTGGTAATGAATAAGGCTGGATCACTGTATCAATCAACAGTTAGGTCAACAAGAACAAAGAATGAGGGTTTTTCTGTATGTTTCTCCAGGTAAACCCATAAGTATTCCAAGTGCACGAAACAAAGGATTTGTATTTACTTGCATAAACTCAGCAGCAGTGGGTCTACTGAATATGACATTATAAAGTCAAATATTGGGTGCTATTTCTTGTTAAATCTCAATCCTTGTTTTGATGGTTGATAAAACTGACATACCGTAAATAAAGATGGACGACACTTCTTAACTTCCTGCCACTGAACAAACTTTCAGCCAAAACATCTTGAGCTGGTGACATCATTTAGAACCAGAGTCTGCGAAGTAGGAAACGGGCAGCAGAGACAACTGGCCGCCAATCGCAAGCAGAGCTCATCCGTCAATCATGACGTTTCGACCTGCTTTTACGTCATCAGGTAACTAATTAAAACTAAACTGATCAAAAAAATGTAACCTTGAATATACATCAGTCTGACATGAACTACAACCCGACTGATATATCGGTGGGCTGATATAATTAGCCGATATTGGCCGATCGGAGATACATCGAAAATTGTGTTTTAAAGGAGACAATGCAGAAAACGATGCTTGAGTTGTAGTAATTACATTTCTGCCAAAGGTTACTGTTTCAATGCGTTTCAGTAATTTAAGACGATACAAGTTCATTGTTAATCGGTGAAATATTGTGTTACATATCAGGTGCAAATATTTGATGACCCCATTCGAGGGGTTTTTGCAAAACGTTTGCGTATATTGGCCAATTTATTTCATATCGGAACTTTTTTGACTCCTTAATATCAGCATCACCCGAAAAAAATCCAAATCGGTCGGGCTCTAATAAGAACTACCTATTATGGCAGAATTCTTAGTAGGGAAATTTTTTTGTGGTGCAGATTGAGTTTTTAGTTTGTCCACACTCCTACCTGAGCAACCTGATCCGACCTATATGGCAGCCCACCACCCGAGGGCGATCAAAGACGCTTTTACCTTCAGCTCTCGTGTCGTCCATCTTTATGTAGAGTCAGCGTTTGAGAGGGGTTCTATTTCAATTGTAATAAACATGGGATGGATCCATAGTCTTCACAGTCAAAAAGCCATTGATTCTTTTGGTTCCATTCGCAATAGAGGACTAATTGTCCGCCAAATATTTCCCTGTGGAGCCAAATGAAACGTGTTAGAGAGACGTTCAGCCACCATGATGACACACACACACACATCTCTGATACTCAAACTGACCTGCAGCAAATCTCTTCTTGATCAGCGATAGCCGATAGCCAGTCCCGACCAGCTGGATGTCGCACCCTGACAGAGTGCTGCCCTCACTTGTGAACTGGACCACAAGCTGTGACGGTCTACAGGAACCTCCTGTCATTTGGAACCGGCCCAGGAGAGCCCCTACTCCTACGGGCACACAGATACAGAGTGCGTCATGTTGACAATACAACAATACACTGAGCATAGAAAAGGACAGCTGCATCCTGTTGCAGTTTTCAAGTCCATTGACAGAAGCTTAATTTTATTGAGGCTGTTAAACAAGATTGCATAAAAAGTGCTTACCTCCGTTTTCTGATCTGTGAGAGAGGCTGGGGATTTTCCACTGTATCGTCTGCTGCTCTGGATTCCTTCATGAGAAAACAGTTCTACATTACAGAGGACACGTTGCTATTTGACAGGAAAACCAAACACATTTCTACGTCCACACTGACACAGAAACTTTTACTATCCATTACTGGACCACTGCGACAGCACCTGGATGCCGTTTAGACTTCTCCCACAAGTTGGTGAACAGTGCACCAGCATGGGATGATAGTTTTCCTGGTCAGCATTTTGTGGGGTGGGAACTAGGTGCTAATTTTGGCCATTTTCCCACTACCTTAAAGAAGAACTCTGTTGTTTTTCATCCTCAGCCCCATCTCTTAGGCTGTAAAATTTCACAAAATACATCACTTCTTGAAAATTACTCCGGTACTTTGCAGTGGATTAGGGTACGTTGAAATGTCTCAATAAATTGCCTTTATCGTCACTAACTAAAAAGCTATCGAACGTGTCGGTAACGTGTAGTAGATACCTGCAGTGAAACAGCCGTGGGTTTTTTACTCAATAACTCCGAAGGTACTGTATCAAAGAAACATTTGTACACGCCATGTTTTTCAAATATTCCTTTGCCTCCGGTTGCTGACGACGCACCCCAGACACGTCCAGTCAATTTCTGAAGTGACACTGTTTTGCTGTTTAAGAAAGACAAATGGATTTGTGTAGATTTATTCCAAAGTAATGTCTGAATACTTCCAAGACTATCAAAGTATAGCATAAATGCCTTTTGAGTGTAGTTAATGGTGAAAAATGTTTTGACGTTTTGCCCAGTATTGAGTTGGAATTCTAGGACCATTTCTCTCCACACGGCTGTACAATGTATGGTATAGTCTTGCTGGGTTAACATATACAAAGTATACACGCTCTGGTAAACTGCTAAATAATCAGACATTACTTTGTAATCAATCTACACAAAATCTTTTGTCATTCACAATGAAAACTTTCCCCTTCTGCAATTGACTGGTCCTTGAATCTGAATCGATACTTATTTAAAATTTGAAAATAGATGTATTTTGTAAAGTTTAGACCCCCTAAAATTCTGAAAAACAGGTTTAAAGTTTAAAGTTTAAAAAAATACCATCTCCAATCTCCTTCAGTGCTGGGGTATGTATATTTATTTTTGACATTATTGGGGAAAAATTCCATGATAAATCTGAGAATATTGTGACTCGAGGGGTCCCCGTAAATGCAGCAAGCCGAACAAGGAGGACGGACGTGTTAAAACAACTGTCCAAGATCTCTCCAGAGCTTAATTTGATCCCTGATAGTTCTCATGCTTGATTCCCAGAAGTTACAAACCCCAGCTTTAAGGACCTAAAGAAGTCCCTACCAGGTGGCGGGTGGGATCATGGCCTGAAGTTTGGCCTCGCCCCCGTCGACAGGAACCAGGAAGCGGATGTCGTGTAGCGGAGTTGGAGCTGCCATGGCCTCGGCGTTGTATTTGTAGTCTATTCTGAGATCCGTGTTGGTGGCATCGCCTCGCCAACTCACCGCCAGGTTCAGAGGAGTGGACTGGATGCCCTCCGCCGACACCTGAGACGCCCAGAAACACAAGACAGAGGTGGATGTATACGTCGTTAGGGTGTTAGGGCATCGACGTTCGATGCGTGAGCCGAAAAATATTACATACCTGATATTTGATCATGTCCACGTTGTAGTATGTGGCCTGAGGCTTCTGTTCAGCCACTTTTTTCAGATGGCTCATTAAGTTTGGCATATTCACCCAGAAGTCCTTGGTGTCCACAATCTCTGTTGTGGGATCACTGAGGGATGAGATGAACACGTTTCATTCAGACAATCTCTCCATGAACCATCAGAGTAACATAATTTATTATTTAGATCATTCTGCAAGCCGAACGTGGATTTGTTTTTCCGCGTGCACGTGTGGCTTTTTTTCTCACCAGCACAGCAGCTGCGGGTTGGGGAGCACCTGCTCTAGTCGGTTGTAGTTGCTGATGCTGAAGGTGAGGACTGGTTGGGTCGGGTGGCTGGAAAAGTGCCTGGTTATGCCTGCGGGGAAGGACAGTACCATCTCCCCAGTGACTTTCACAGCACATCTGGAACACAGGGAGGGGATAGACCACGCTGAACACAAACATGAACTCCTTTCGGGTGCAAAGTCAACTCATTGCTACGAAGAGACATTCTATTCGACAGAGCAAAATTAAAAACGATCTCCGCCTCGTCACTGGGCTTTACAACACAGGGGGGTTTGGGCATACTTGCTGGGGTCTGCGCCTTTGAAGTAGGCATTGATGGTTTCTGTGAAGGCAGCTGCCACTGGCAAGGTGTCCTGGGGTCCCATAGTGAGCGGACTGGGTCCTCTGGAGCATCCTGTTGAAAACACACACAAAACCCCAGCTTTCTAATCCACACTGAGACTATATCTGTTCCCTTGGGTTTGTTTTTTTTATGCTCAAATGTTCAGCGATGGGTTACGCACAGTGGACAGGGAAGCATTAACCATCCAAAGCAAACACATTCAATTCAATAAAGTCAACAATCCATCTAGAAATTCTTTTCAGCTGAGCAGGACTTGGGGTGGGATTGGCGGCAGATTTTTTGGCTCAGGGACCACAAGCGTGGACAGGACTGCGGGTGAAAGGAGGGCGGGTGCTTTCGGTCGATAAGCTAGCAGGGCAATTGGCACGACTCACCTTCAAATGCTAAATGAAACCGGCCATGGTCAAACCATACCAGAGGCTGCGAGGCCTCTAAGTGAGCAGCGACATGAGGAGAGAACCATGGAGAGGGACAAGACCGTGAGGAAATGACGGACGCAGACCGAGATGTGAGGAGAAATGAGAGGTGGCGGACGAGTTGATGCTGGTATACCTGTGGTGGATGTGTTGAGATCCCTTCCTAAGGTTGGAGTGGACGCTGCACTCTGCAGGGTAACGGAGGAGATGGAGGAAGTGCTCTCCGCCCGGGCTAGGGGGGCGAAAGGTGGGGGGCTGCCTGAAATCGGTGGACTGAAAGGCCGAGACTAAAAAACATACAGGACAACACAGTTTGATTGCAGAGAGGAAACGTGTGTTTTGAACAGAATGCTGGTTATTGACAGCCAGCTTGCTGAACTGGGCCTCCAGACTGTTTTAGCTGACCTCGGGACTGCTTTCAACTAAATCTAAGACATATTTAACACACATTTAATCTCATAGCTTGAAATTTGATAAACTTGGTGGCCGACTCCCGACTTAATTTGCTGTAATTCATGGCTCCTAATGATCTTTTAGACCTTTTGGTCTCCTATAATGAAGAGGGACTGGGTTCCAAGGGAACCAGGGGCACCAGGGTTATGCCAGAGTGGGGCTCTGAAGAATGAAACAAGAGGTTTGATTAGGATTAAACCGAGGTTTAAGAAAACCTGGTTTTGTCACTGACGAGTGAAAAGTAAAATAAAGTAGAGCTCTACGGGAGCAGGAGGTCAAACTAAGATTGATAATTGGATCACTATTTGGACAAAAATTTTAAATTCATACAAAAAACAAACAATTGCAGTAAACAAAGTTTTGTTTTGCTTGTTTGTTCTTGAGGCTTTGCTTTTACTGTCTTTATTTTCTATTCTTGCTTTTATGTCTATTTTATGTGAACCTCTTTCTGTTGTTTGTTTGAACCTTGTTATTTGTTGGAGGCTTGTTACTCATTTTATCTGAGCTACTTTTTATTTTATTGTTTGGTTCTTGTTTAAGTTCTTGGTTTATTTTAATAAATGTTCTCTTTCATGTTCCCTCTTTTAGTACATTTTGGTATTTCTATACATATCCCTCTTTAAAGCACATTGTATTGACTTTGCACTCTTTAAATAGATTTGAATGAAATATTTATTATTTCATTTAAATTAGACACAAGTTGAATTCCTTCCCAGGTTTTAAAAAGTAAATCTCTCAGCCCTGAGCAGTGCCACAGGTTAGCCACTCTCAGATTCTGCAACCCAAAGAGGGACACAGACAGCAGCAGGGGTCGAGCGAGCTGCAGACTAAATGAGAGAGCGAGTGACGCTGGCATTAACAAAGCAGCGAATCAGAAATACTGAAAGTTATTCATGCTCCAAAACACAGAGACAATCCTGTTTGAAGGTGCCTCATTTGTGGGAAATCAGCCAAAGTGAATGGGTTTTTTTTTCCTTCCCCTGTGTGTGTCATTCATGGGGTTTATTTCAGCCTGAAGTTAACAAAGGCACAGAGCGGCCGAGCTGGGGAGAAATGTAAGATCATCAGCGCTGTCAGAAATGTACGGCAGGTTGCAGAGGAAACATCTTGGAAAGGAAAAATACCTTTTTGATACTGAAATATGCAAGTTTGAAACAATATTTGATTTTTTTTTTCCCATTAGAACACAGATCAACCCTTTAGATACCAGGAAAAGGTGATGGTATAAAGAAAAATGAACTGAACAGATATTTCACACATACCAGATCTGTGACGGGTTTCCCCAGGGGCAGCTTTGGTCGTGAGGACGGTCGAGGAGGAGGAGGAGGAGGGACCGGACTGCCCCGAGATTGAGGCGTGGTGGGCCGAGCTGGAGACGAGGGGCCTGCGGCACAGACCAGTGACTGTGGTTAGCACTGCCTTCAGATCACAGAGAGAGAGATCTTCATCTATCCATCTATCTGCATGATTACACCAAGGACGATGATAACAGGACGCAGTTTGCAATCACAACGCAAGATGTCAGTAAAAAAAAAAAAACTATTTTTCTTAGACGATACCATCCACTGTACAAGATGAAATGATCCTGAAAATGTATTCATTATAAGTTCACCCAATTTTTTTGTGCTCAATTTGTCAACAATTTTACAGGTTACGGCCAGGAAACAGTTAGCGTAATTTCTAAAAGTCAATTTCAATTTCAGTCAAATTTCATTTGAATTTAATGTACAACTCTTGTTACTATTGTAATCGGAATTTTAATAGTGGATTTACCAGTGATTTTTTTTTTAAAATAGGAGAGTACAAATAAAGCTTTGACCTGTGTGCACAAAATTCTTTGAAGTTTATGGTTGTTGTTCTCTGGAAAATGCCACTTGATTTAAGCTTGTTCAGGTAAATAAGCTTAATTAGCCCTAAAAAACAGTGTAATAGTATAATAATAATATGTTACTTTTTATGTTACTTTATTAAGATAAGATTAACTTTATACATCCCGCACAGAGGAAATTTGCTTTACAGCAGCATAAGAGTCAAGCACAGAGGTATCAGTTGCAGGCGGTTTCAGTACAAAAGATATAAAAATCAGGCACAAGATTAAAATAGATAAAGAAAGTAGAATATTGAGTCCAAATTATAGTGCAAATTAACCCGCAAATCTCAATTAAAAGAGTTCAAAGACAAATTTTACGGCTGATGCAATGATAATAACACACAATTAAGAATTCAAATTATGATATTTCAACTCTTGCAAGATACAATTATAGTAATTGGCATGTGAATCACATTTCTAGTTAATTATGTGTTATATCCCTTATGGAATCATTATTTGTGGATTGGAGGAGTTTAAAACAAAATGGTGGGATATATCAGATTGTTATGGCACTGTATCTATCAGTTGCAGAAAACCAAAAGCACAAAACGCAAACTGCTTTGTTGACAGAGTGATGAGTTTGGGCGGCACTGATGGCGTCGTAAGTCTCATGTCTTCAATAAAAACAAGCTGGAGCACTCCGAAGTGCAAATACACCGCTCGGATCGTGCTTTGTGTAAACATTCAGAGAGACTGAGTACTCACTGCTGCCTGAGTACGGCCCTGGGGAGGACATGATGGACCTGTAGGTGGTGGGAGGAAGAGGAGGTGGCGTGCCCCTGAAGCTCGGTGTCAGCTCTCTGGGTGAAAAGTCTGGGACCTCATCTCTAAGATAGACTCCCTCTGGAGTCCTCTTTCCCCCCACGCCCCCCAGAACCAAGGGAGATGTGACTCCTGCCCGAGGAGACCTCCGCTCTGCTGGCAGAGGAGGCACAGGGCTGATGGGGGCCACAAACTGCAGCACCTCCTCATCGATCACGTCCTCGTCGAGGTCTAGAGGAGGCGATTTAGAGGGGGAGAAGTCAGGAGGCAGGGGAGGGGCTGGTTGGTCCGGGGGAGGGTGTCCGAGCACGAAGGACGGGGGTGAGTCAAGTGGTGTGAAAGGATGAGGAGAGCCGGGAGAAAAGGAGGGAGGAGGCGAGGGCGGGGGCTCGTCTGGCGGTGGTCCCGGGGAGAGGCAGGGGCTGGAGGGGGTGGACGAAGCTCAGTGAAAGTAACCCATCTGGGAGACAGGGTGTCCTCATCGGTGTGGGGGGTGCCCATGGGGCCGAAGACGTCGTCCAGGTCAGGGCCGGGGGAGCCTCGGTAAGAGGCGGGGGACAGGACGTTCAGGTAGATGGGGGCCGAGCTGCGAGCCGCCCTCCCATTGGGCAGATAAGCTGCAAAAGAGTTGAGGAAAGATTTTCATCAAACACAAGGAATTTAAAGAGGCACACAAGGCTCCATTTCCAGATCTTTTAGAATCTAAAATTGGTGTGGAGTTCAGGCACTGGGACCATTTAGCTCCCTGAGGCTATACAATGGAACAGCACAGTACAAATAAAAACCTCAGAGATAAATCACTTTGTTTGAGCAATAACTGTGCTAAAAATGTGTCTGGTAACACTGAGGAGACACCTACAGTGAAACATCTGTGTGTTTTTGACTCTATAATTGTAAAAATACTGTATGTTTCTGTGTCCTGTCACTGATGGAGAAAAAATGTGAAAAGAAACATAAACAATCCGAAAAAAAAAACCCTAAATATTACATAAATGTTCTAACTTTCAAGACAGTTGGAAAAGTTGGTGTATTAATAAAAGGTAAAATGCAAATGAGGTGAATGGCAATAGATTAAGAGAATAAAGTAATATTTGCATAATATTTGTGGCTGGAAACACACGTAATTACGCATTTTCTTTTTGCGATTTTTCAGAAAAATAATGTTAAAAGTTTGCAGTACATTTTTATGTAAACCCAGCTACAGTCCTTTGGGCAGCCCATTACTTTTGTCTGTGGTACACTTTCAGCAACAGGAAGCAGATAAATTTGTTTTATACAGCATCTTCACAGTTACTGTCCATATTAACAGACACTTGCAATAAAACTTTGTAAGCAAAGTTAGTGGAATAAAAAAAAAAAGCCCTTTTCCCCTGTGCTGTTGAGCCTGAACAGTCCAAGTGAGTGAACATTTTTGGAAAAAAAAGGTGCATTCTGTTAAAGTTTTGATCCTAAAAGACCGGGAAATAGGGCTTAGGTTGAAAAATGCTCCTTTATCT
Organism: Mola mola; assembly: GCA_001698575.1. NCBI lineage: Eukaryota > Metazoa > Chordata > Actinopteri > Tetraodontiformes > Molidae > Mola > Mola mola. The sequence goes on from KV751338.1 coordinate 288,351, forward strand.
GTGGTGACTGAGGTGACGTTTCGGCTAAATTTACCAGCAGGTTCTGAAGGATAGCCGCAGTGACTTCTGGAGGGAATGTTTTTTGGAGGAAGTGGAGGAGGAGCTGCAACAGTCGAGACAAGATCAGCCACAGGTGGCAACATTTCAAACATGTAATGGTGTTACTCCCAAAACAAAGCGAAGCTGACTCCAGCTCACCTCCTGTTGGGAAACTCCTGCTCAGCTGTGACTCTGAGCGCGGCCTCCAGTCTCCCCATACGTCACTGGGAACCACTGTGGTTGACAAAGAAACAATCAATATTCCTGTCGTCGGCACCTGCTGCACGGCAATCTTAGTGTCAGTGTTCTATCTATGGGAGACAGACCATCGTATCGGGCATATCTGGCCTCTGAGGGCTGCCCAAAAAAGGCAGGAATGTTCTGCGACGGCTTGTCACTGCAACAGACGAGACAAAACAGATTTCCATCTTTTTAAAAAGCTGCTGTAATGATATTGGTCCCAAAAACATGGGTGAAACACGGGTGTTGACAGACCTTGGCGTCTCCGGGGCAGGACTCGGTGTGGGGGTGGAGCGTCGGGGTCTAGCAATCTCCTCACCTGTGAGAAACATGTTAAAAACTCAACGTGTTCCATTTGTATACGAGAAAATCTCTTATTATGGGTCTCCAGCTATAGAGCTGTGTCGGTCTGCTGGTTGGCCCAAAACTTTTGGGGGTTTTCCATCAAATTTCGGGATGAAGGATGAAGTGTTATTTCGCACAAAAAGAATGACTTTCCCATCAGCCATTGCTAACAGAATGATCAGCATATCGACACAGTGAGCAAGTTTGCCTTTAGGTCAAATCTCTACTGTCCTTCAGTCCAGAAATAATGAAGCAATTTAATAAGAAATGTGTACTTACATGACAAATTCCTTTTTATCTGCCCCTGTAAAACGCAATTAAAACAATACATGTAATGAGCATATTGACAATTTGTTGTTAGAGTGTAGAGTAAACTTTTTTTTTCTTCTATTCGTTTTTTTACATTGAAATAGCACTTTTAAAGAAATAAAAAATAAAAGGTTCCGAAGTGCTGAGCAATCAGAACAAGTAACAAATACAAATACACAAAAACAGTAACAATATTAAACCAGTGAAAATGATTTTAGTGAGTTGTTCCTTGTCACAAATCTAATCTCTTGAATAAGGTAATATCGTCTAAATGAGCTGATTTGCATCAAATGCTTAAACTTCTCACTGAGAAATTCACCGCTGACTTTGATGCATTATCATTTTTTTGTGGATTACTCCTTTAACTTTCTGCACTGCATTAAAAAAGACAGAGAGTACAAAGCTGTGTTTGAGGCTTTCCAAACAGCCATCAGGTGGCGCAAGAAACTCACCGGGCTGCGTCTCTGAGACCAGCAAAAAAGAAGAGAGAACAGACCTGGGTCAGAGAGCGAGTGACAGATCAGTCAAATGGACACACAACACCTCTTTACTTGCACCGCACAGCCTGAATAATGCAGCAGGAGCCGGAACGGAGTCTGCTGAGACTGAATCAGCAGGTCTGCAGCTTCGTGTGTGTGTGTGATGTTTACTTTGCATCACTGTGTGACAAAGGTGCGCTGCCAGGCAGGTTCAAGTAAAGCTGTAGCTTAACATTAAAAAAAAGTCAACAAAAACAAGCGCGGTCTTCCGAGGCCAAGAAGGGAAACCAACACTGAGGGCGAGACAGTAAACGGCATGCAGAAAATAATCGGTAAAGTATTATAAAGTATTCGTGAACTATCAGAGAAGTGGCGAGGACTCGTGTCAGTTCATGCCACGCAGTCCCCGGATGTGGAAATGACGGACAAGCTTACCGGACTTCTCCTCTACGAGATGACGGCAGATAGGTGAGAGAAAGAGACAAATGTAGAGACAGGATATAAGACATACATGGAGAGAAAGTGTGTGTGTGTGTGTGTGTGTGTGTGTGTCTGTGTGTGTCCGCCAGTGCTGTGCAGTAGAACAAGAGTACTGATCAGCGGTTCTCACCAGTGACGGGGAGAGCGCCAGGCCTCCCGCTGAGGCCTTCAGCTCGTCCATAGATGGAGGCACACACTTGGCACTGTCCGCCACCAGCGGCTTGATCCTGATTTTGAACTTTTTCCTGCTGTCCTCATCGTCCTCCGAGTCGCTGGAAGAGAAAAACTGCTTTCCCTTGGAAGCTGGTGGATGTGCGTCAAGGATGTAGAACGCAGTGCAACAAATGGGGCAGTTAAATCTGCGACAGCGTTTAAAGAAACGTATTTTACGTATAATTTTGAGGTGTTTCATTTTCTTGCTACTGAATGCTATATTTTACAATTTCTGACTCGTAATACTCAGCTTAATTATGAAAAAATTCTGAATATAGTTTAGCATTAACAAGCTTAACAACTGGGTTCAAACTTCCAGCCGACTGCTGACAAAAAAGAAACTCCTTGTCCTCCTTCTTATTTGTTGCCTTTCACTGGGTTGAGTCTTCTCTGTTGGTGGTATTCCAATGTACCTTTGGCACACAAACTCAAAACGTGCTTTCGAGCCTTTTAGTCCTTTTTCAGCTGCCGTAGTAACATGGTGGCACAAGATGGCGCTCCCAGTGGAGGGGAGCCCCCATGTTACTAGAATATTGATTGTTTCTGGCTTGCATGTACACATCCCTCCTTCATTTATTCCCTGCACTTGTGTCTTCACCATCACCACAAAGGTTTACAAAACTGGACGCTAGACTGCAGGCTGAACCCCACCTTCACTGTCCTTTCTTCCATCTGCTGCTGCTGTCATCATTAGTGTGTCCTGCCTACTTTCCTTATTTCTTCTTCTCCATAGCACAGCACCCATGTCTCATTTCGGTGTCATACAGACCTGTAAATATACTCTAGTTTTATTTTTTCTTGTTTTTGCAAGTGCCGAGTCCTGTTGTTTGCCTTATAAAACACGATGACAGGATCCCGATGTCTGCCATAGTACATAAAAGCACCACATGAACATGTTAAAAAGGTGAAAAAAAAAAGTGATTTCCATCAGAGGGGATCTTTCAGACTTTTACCAAAGTACTGTTAATATGGGTGACTTTCACTCTTGCCAAGTAATTTTTCCACATAATATCTTGGAATGATATTTGACTGATTATGTGTGGAGTCCTGATCGGACGTCAGGTTTATAAATGGTGTCTGTAAGCACTTCTTCCGTCTGTGACTGCAGTGCAGGAGTGAGATCTTTGCTCTGTGTCCCAGTTAACAACACTTCACCTGCTGCAAGTGAAGCGGCCCTTTTCCTTTTCTTTTGCCACTGCAGCGATGCAAACGTGTGACGTGGCGCAGAGAGGGAGGGGCTATTGATTTGGCCTATTTAACGATACGCAGCACTCACTCAATCTGTCACTCTGCCAATCAGGTCAATAGTTGGCATGTCCCCAGACTGCTGCTGCTCCACTGAAAGGATATCATCGACATCATCTCCGGGTCGGAGGCTGAAGCCCTCCTCGTCCACGTCAGGAGAGGCCTGGCGGAGACAGAGGAGACAGGTGACAGCCAGTCCTAGTTCCACACGTTAAACTGCTAAATTTACACTCCTCCTGAACAGCCCTGCGTGTAAATGTGTATCAGATTTGAAAGATTGGCCTCCCTGGCTGAAGCTCCTGCTGCCTCACAGAATGGAACCCAGTGCACACTCACATATCTGTCCCAGTCGATCTCCCCATAGAAACCATTGGGTGCTCCGTTGGCCTTTTTCTAGCAACACAATGGAGAAAAAAAATGACATTAAGGTTATGACACCAAGCAAACTTTATTTCTACAAAAACAGAGGAAATCGAGCAGTTAAATAGCCGGCAGGTTTTTGATAAAACTCCACAATATAACTGACATCTCCAGATGAGTTTTAGAGTTCTAGACGTGTTAGTGACTACAAACTGTACATACACTTCCTTTCTTTCCGCTTCCACCTCCGTCTTTGGCAGGTGAGCCCCTGTTTGAAGTGAGACAGAAATGACATACATCATAAAACACATTTGTTATTCCGTCGGGAGATTTCAAAAAGCTTTCAGTAATACGTCTTAACAACGCATGAGTTGGGGGACTGATGTTTCAGTCTTATTTTGGTAAATAAAACTACTTCTTCAACAATATCCTCAATTTAACAAAGAAAAAAAAGATTTCATATCTGAGTAAATGGGAGGAATGTTCATGTTCTCAAAGCCGTAGAATTTTCAAGCAGTTTTCAGAACAGGGCAGCTGTTAAAACTCACCCTGTGTCCGTGTCCTTGTCCTTCTTCCGTAAACCCAGGGCTTTCCTTGTTCGATTTTTCAGTCCTATTGCAGACAGAGGCAGAGAGACACGAGAAAATCGTGAAGGACTGATAGCAGGTTTTGTACCTGATATAGAGTTTAATAGTGAAAATAACTTGACGGTGAAGCTGTTGTGGAAGAAAAAGCAGTAATCCTTGGTAAGTTGATATAAATTTATGTATCGATTGAGGGTTAAAAACATCCTGTATTCTCCTCTGCAGAAAACCTCCACACAAGTGTCACTTCCCTAACTGCATAAAATGGAAAGAAAAGGGCTGATCGATGTGTCCACTTTATTAGCGAGATTCAAGGGTGAATGGAGAGAAATCTGCCGCAGCGGCTCGTCAGCCGAACAAGAGGGCACGACCCCTGCAACAGTCAGACGCTCAGCAAAACAAGGGCAAAAACAACAAAAAGGTCACATTTAGTGCGTGCACCAGGGTTCTGCTTGAGTAAAGTGGAATTTTAGCACGATCATTTTGAGTGTGTGTTGTCACAGAGTAATAGCGGGACAGATCAACACATTGTCTAGTATAAAGAACAAAAAATTGCCAAAACCAAAGAGTCACTGCTGGGCAGTCACTATGACCGAAAATCTTGAGAAAAACCACGTTGAATGAATATGATTCCGGATATGGATTCTGTTTCACTGCAATACACCAAATTCAATTACAATCTTCAGTAAATGTTACACGTTGAGTTCATTGTCATTCTTAAGGGTTCAGAAAAGTTGTGTGGTCGACTGACTCGAAAAAAGTTTGAGAACCGCTCATTTAACATTTTAACAAGTTAACATAACCAATTAACTGTCAACTGCGCTCATTTTTCTTTCTTTTCAGTCTCTTTGTGGAAAAAGGGAAAGTGCACATTGATTTTCAGTTAAACCGACCGCAGACGGACATATTTCCATCCACAGAGCCTCGCTGCTGGGATAGCTTGACCAACCAAACGAGACTGTGCTGCTGAGTGAACTTTTTTTAATGACTTCACGGGTAAGAACTCCCTCGGATGAAAGATATATGGGCAATTCGATCAACAGTTGCTAACTGAAAAACAAATAACATAACAATAACAATAACAGCTAATAACATTTTTCCTCTTTTTTTATGTACTGGCATGTTCCCAAAAGTAGATTACTGGCAGG
>KV751338.1:316582-331040 GCA_001698575.1 Mola mola
CCCCAGCGGCATTGCCCGGGCACGCATAGCGCAATTCACTTGCCAATTACGTAATACCTTTCGGCGGACCTGGCGCAGTGGCTCGCCTCCTTTCTTTTGTCCCAACGCGTACGACCAACTTGGACAGACTCGCGCGGCTGCGTCCGCGTCTCAACGCAGAGCGCACAACAAACAAACAAACAAAAAAAACAACAAAAATGCGCACAAGACGCGATTAGTGCATTTTGAAGGGGGATGCGGACGAGGAGGGCTTTGTTCTCCTCTGCAGCCATCCGTGCTTAAGCTGCGCGCTCGCCGTGGACGGCTGGAGGCGAGCAGACCAGGCGGCTCGTCTCGGGACTGAAGTCGGACAACTCGGAAACAGCTTTTTTTCCCCCCTTTTTTTTCTTTTTAAATGTACATTTGTTCATTTGACCTCAGTGCTGTTTTGCGTCTCACTTCTCTGTGGCACCTCACCAGATTGCACCGAATTTGGCTCATTAAAGAGTGTCACTTTGACTTACCAGTAAAAGAGCATTTATAACTTATGAGTATACAGAGACACGTAGTTATAACAACACTGCAGTAGACGGACATTTGTGTTTTTCTTGCTCCTGAGTTTGGCTTATCGAGGCCCGAGTGCCATTCTCATGTGTTTTCTGGATTGAAAGCAGAAGCAGGCTATACCGTGACTGAATTGGTATATTATTCCACACTTAAATTGCGTGGCTCTTGTCTGTGCTGGTATGTGCATGTGGGTTTTGGAAGCCAGCAGAGTGTCTTGGCAGGAGACAGACAAGGAGGAGGTCTGGGAGGGAGGGAGGGAGGTGGTGGTGGTGGTGGTGCAGATTTAATTTTGCTGAGTTCAGGAGCCGCAGCTCTTAGTTTGTGCCTGCCACGGTGCTGCTGCACCTGCCTTTTGTTTATTTTAAGGTCAGAAAAAGAGGAAAGCGGATGGTGGGAGAGGGCCACGTTTTCCCCGCTCTGAGGGGGCTCTTGTGTTCTCCCCAACTGCCCCGTGAAAGGCACGTTTGTCTCGCAGTGAAATATATCGCCCTTCACCTCCTCTTGATGCGGTTGGCCCTCCTTTTTTTTTTTTTTCATTTGTAGGAAAACGCTTAATCTTTCGGCCAGACTCACAGTTTTTATTCCCTCAAGGTTGACGGAAAACTTCAGAGGATCTGTAGGCGTGCAATCATTAAGTGGGAAGGGAGGTCCAAGAGGCTCAAAATATGAGTTACGGTTTATTTAATGTCTTTCATGCGCTCCTGAGCAGTGCCAAAGTGCTGCGAACTTTGCAAGCTTTTCTCCTCTATGTAAGACTTTAAGGCAGTTGCATGAATTTATGCAAGAAAAAAATGCTTCGGATTTGTTGACTAACAGTTAAACTGCCACATATCCTATTTTTGAATGTAGACAGACTGATCTCTTGGAAACATGCCTGGACTTGTCCCCACATATTGACAGGCTGCATCAAGCAGGGGTGTGACTTTGTGTGTGTGTGTGTCTGTGTGTGTGAGTGTTGGGGGGTGGTACACAATGAAAACACTATTTCCACAATACCAGCCACACAGTTATAATGGCAAAAATCATAATATCGAAGGACTCATGTTTAGATTTCCACAAGGGATCAATGCATTTTACTTACTGTCGCCCTGATCCTTTTCATTAAATTCTCTCATCTCTCATTCTCATTGTTTTTTTCGTTGTTTTTTCTAGCTCTCCCTCCCAGGTCATCAAAGCCAGTGTCCTCCAACATGAACAACAACTGCCTTGTACCGCCTGTGTGTTCGCTGCAGGATGCCGAATGGTACTGGGGAGATATAACCAGGTAAGTTCTCTTTTATGGCCCTATATCAAACATAACATGGCTCGTGCCAACAGAAAGGTGTGCCGAGCGCATGTGGTCTGTCTGTCTAACATACTGGTATGTCGGGTCTGTTAACCGTTAACTGATTCTCCCTCAGGGATGAGGTGAACGAGAAGCTCCGAGACAAACCCGACGGCTCCTTTATGGTGCGCGACGCGTCGACAAAGTTGCAAGGAGACTTCACGCTGACGCTAAGGTGAGCAGGAGAAAAATTTAAAATAAAATGGATTGCATCTTATTTTGCACTCGTGGTCTAATTAGCTTTTTCCTAATCACCTCCTCAGGAAAGAGGGGCACAACAAGCTAATCAAGATTTACCACCGCGATGGGAAGTACGGCTTCTCGGACCCCCTCACGTTCACGTCCGTGGTGGAGCTCATTTGGTACTACCAGCACCATTCTTTGGTGGAGTACAACGCCACATTGGACCTGATGCTCACCCATCCTGTGTCCCGCTTCCAGAGGGTTAGCAAGTGTCACTGATTGTTTTTAGGAAAAGTCCGAAAGTGTCCGAAATGATCGTGAATTTTATGTAACAAGTGTCATTTTTAACTCTAGGTGAAAGAGGACAGCGTCGATGTCGCTGGAAGGAAACTCAAGGAGGTTCACAGTCAGTATCAAGAGAAGACAAAAGAATTTGATCGTCTTTATGAAGCTTTCACAAAGACCTCGCAGGTAAAAACTCAACAGGTTGAATTTCTTACTCTGGTGGTCACGAACAGTGTCTTTAATATCGGATGTTCCTTTGCAACGCAGGAGATCCAGATGAAGCGGACAGCAATTGAGGCCTTCAATGAGACGATGCTGATCTTTGAGGAGCAGTGCCGTGAACAGGAGCGTTATGGAGAGGAGTTTGAGAGGAACAATCAGTCAGAGGAAGCAGACAAAGAGCTGGAGAGGTACATTGTTACATCGTGATCCAAAAAAGTGTCACAGAAATTAAGTTTAATTTGGGTGCGCTGTTGCCTGCCTATTAACCTGAGACCTCTGCTCCCCTTCGAAAGCTTTCTGATAAATTACGAGAAGCTGAAATGTCGTCTTGGGGAGATCTACGACAGCAAAATCCATCTGGAGGAAGACCTGAGAACTCAGGTGGAGGACTACAGAGAGACGGACAGGAAGATGAACAGCTTGCGGCCTGACCTGATCCAGCTACGCAACATCAGAGACCAGTACCTCAAGTAAGTGGTGTCAGGATATGGTTCGTGGGATCTGTGGTAGATCACAACAAACCCATAAATTAAAAAAACAAACCAAAAAAAAACAATTCAGTCTAATTATTAAATGAAACCTTTCGTTCACAGCTGGCTCAATCACAAAGGCGTACGGCAGAAACGCATCAATGACTGGCTGGGGACGCAGAGTGACAGCCTTGACGAGTGAGTCTCTTTCTACAACTGATAATCCAGAATATTCTACCGTAAAAATTGTAAATACAGATTTGATTCAGAGGTGTAACAACACAACCTGTTTGTTTCCTTTTCCCAGCACATATGTGTTGAAGGGGGACGAGAAGAATTTGCCACATCAGGATGAGACTTACTGGTTTGTTGGTGAGCTGAGCCGGACACTGGCTGAGGAAATGCTTCAAGGTAAAGCTCCTGGAACATTCCTGATCCGAGAGAGCAGCAAGCAAGGAAGCTACGCCTGCTCTGTTGTGTAAGTACAATAGTTCGGCTGGACAATGGATCGATTATGTATGGTGTAATCATGTGGCAGTCACTGAGGGGTTTTTTTCCTTTCTTGCAGCGTGAATGAAGAAGTGAAGCATTGTATGATCTACAGAACCCCTCACGGATATGGCTTTGCTGAGCCCTATGATGTGCACTGCTCATTAAAAGACCTTGTCCTGCACTATCGCCTGCACTCCTTAGTGCAACACAACGACGCGCTGGATGTTCGGCTGTCGCATCCGGTACACGCCAAATCGGCGGCCACGCCTTCCCAACACACAGAGGAACACAAACTTTTACAGACTCCGAAACACACGGCGGGGCTCCCGCCGGCCGCTCCAGAAATGTAATCCAACGGAAAGAGACAAACGGACGTGTTTACTGTATCCTGCAAGAATGACTGCATCGAGGTGCAATGTGTAAAGCTTTGCACTACAGTGATACCATCGGTTTTTGTGAATGGGAGTTCACAGATTGAAGTTGTGGGACCGGATCTTGAATGTCAGCTTCAACTCTTTTTTCTTTCCTTTTTTTTTTTTTTTTTTAAAGAGACTTTGGGCTTTTAATAATTTTTTGTACTTCTTTTATTGCCATTTGTCAAATGGACACCAGTGATGCACAGATCGCAGTTATGTTTGCAGATAATCCGCGGCTTGTACGGCCAGGGTCGTAAAAATTCTGATTGGTAGTGGCGGTGTTATGGGTAGGTGAAATAATCATCGATATGAAATTTTCAGAATGTGAAACTGTTTGGAGTAAAGCAGCCATCTTCCTAATAATGAATCTTGAGCTTAGCTGAGCTATCTAAAGATGATTTCAGAACTAAAATTCTGTTTCTCTGTCCTGTAAAGTTTATAATTATAGTTTTAAGGTTTGCTGCTTGAAAGTCCCACATTATTGGTGGCATTGATATTAATCCATGCATGGAAATGTTGTTCAGTGTTCAGTAATGTAAACTTACTCAGAGCAGTTTCTCTAAGTACAAAACAAATCAGCCAAAAAGCTCCTGCTGCTTGGCAGAATTTAAAAGGCGACGTAGCCAACAGGGACCAGTGGAGGTGAAGTGAAATGTGATGTAGATACGTGCCGGTATCTAAATCAGAGGCAGTTATTGACAAGCAGATCGTTTAAGCATAAACGTGGATTCAGATCAAGTCTGAGCCGATTGTCGGTAATGAACACTTTCTCGGTAGGGATGTCGACAACCACGATATTGCTCCCTGACGTCAGGTGCTGCACCGTTTCTCTTTTTTAAACTGAGTCAATGTTGTCAGATGTCCGTTGCCCGAGCTGAAAGTTTGACCAGTAGGTTAGAAATGCATTTGCTTACTTGGAGCTATATTTGTTACCCATTTCTGAGCCCATGACGGCATGTTTTGAGCGCACAAAGGAATTTCTTGCAGGTACATGCATAATATGTAGTAGATAATTTATAGTTAAGTTATATTCACGCTTGCTATGGCCCACATAACTGATGAGTGACCTCTTAAACAATTCATTCTCTCTCTCAATTAGCAAAATTCACCTGTTATATCTTGTTCTATAAAAAATCTACAAGGTAAATTCTAAGAATTAATCAATTACGTCAGCTAGCTACAAAAATCTTTGACATGATTTGGGTTCTATGCCTGAGCGGGCGCTGTTTGAATTTTCTTTTTGAAGGAAATACCTTAACGATTAGTATGGCTCAACTAGTTTAGTTGGCTATTGCTTACAATGTAAGTAATTAACAAAATTATAGATTAATTCATAAACAGAATTTGATGAGAAAAGGAGTCTAACCAATGCCATATGAAGTTATGTGGAGCTGTTGACCATTCTTTGAGAGCTTTGCTGTTACCACAATTAAACACACTACTAATAATCATACCTGGAGATAAGTCTGCCAGACATGACCTACTTCCATATCTTGATTGGCTGACATTGTAACAATATTAAACAAAGCACACAGATAAGACAGTAAGCATAAAGTATTTGCAAGCACAGACGGCAATGACATTAGTAAACGGCATGAGAATCAATGTGGATAATGGGAAAATAAAACAAAGTGTACTGAGCACAACATAGATTTTTATCATGAATCTATTCTTTGTCTTATAATTTCTCTACAACAAAGTTTATTTGCTTGCAAGAATGCTTTGGTGTGCTCAAAACATGTAACTGCATAGGTTACTACTACGTATCGCGAGGGGACAATGGCTCTGTAAACGGGCTGTTTGTGTCACATTGGTTTGGTGGACCAAACCCCTTTTTGGGGGGTAAATGCCACATGTGAATATGTGAAAAGTCGTGGTGCATCTTTGACAATTTGCTCCTTTCGTAACAGACATTCATATACAGTGGATAATTATGTAGCATTACCATCCTGTAGAATACCATTGTACGAGTATACTCAATGTTAAATCCATTGACCAAAGCACTTAATAGTGAGCAAATCTACGTCCCTGTTAAGTCCGGTGATTGCATTTGGGCAAGGGGGAGGGCAATTTTATGTACACCTGCTGATGTGCTAATCAAACATAATCTGAAGTACTGTATGTTATATTCTGTTACTCAAAGAAGTATAAGCTTTTTGTATTCTATATATATTTTTTCTATAGACATGCCACAAGATGAAAGCTTGAAGAAAGTGCAATCCAACAGTATTTCTATTGTTGCAATGTATGATGATGATGATGGTGATGATGGTGGTGAAGGTAATGCTGTTCTGAGAGGATGACATTTGCCACAAAAATGCACTCTTTGGTGGTGTCGGTATGATGCGGCCTCCGATGTTTGTGTGAACTGCCGGAGGTCCGGAAGTGTCCCGCCTCCTGCCTCCATTACTTGAACTGTGGCATTGCTCGAGCTATGAATGTTTCTCATGACATGCCGCTTACATAGCTTAAGAGGAAAGGAATCCATGTTGAACTTGGCACATTTTTCAAGTTTGAGGACAATAGACACTCTGTACAAGGGAACTGCAAAATGTATTCCTGAGGTTGGTTTATGAAAGGAGGATCATTAAGCCTCTTTTATACATACATATGTATATATATCTATATATCTCTATATAGATATATATATTTTAAAATTGAATAGAACTCCACTGGGGGAAAGAGCTAGCTACTCGGGTCAAGCTAAGCAATGTGAGATCTGACCTTTTTCTTGCTGAAAGACAATAAACTGATGAGGGTTTTGTCAAATTACAGGCTCTTTTGCTCGTTTTTGCTTGGTTTTTTTAAGTTTTACCATTTCTGACAGGGTAAAGTTGCAGAGTAAAAAAAAGTGAAATCAATTGTTTCTGAAATACTGTTTTTCTCTAGGTGGAGGAAATAACCATCCAATGAGCTAATTCTTGGGTCAGCAGAGACAGGAGGCAGGGAGGGCACTGGAGGACGTGCTGTGGACAGATGGAGGAGAAAGGAAGCGGTATAGACAATAGCAGGATATGTGCAGGCCCTTTCTCTACTCAGTCTGGCTGCCGTTGACTCAGTAGACCTACTTCACGACGAACATGCTGTCATTTGACACTTTTTGAAGTTCCTGGAGAGGAATGCGGACCAACTGTAAACATTGCGAACAAGCCGGCTCGTCCCTGCAGCTTGATCGCACAGTCAACGCCATTGTCGTCTGTTAAATACACAAGTGGATCAGCATTTTTTCCACTTTGGCAAGATCAACAAAGGAGCACTCATGTCAAACTTAGCAAACACTAGCAACCAGTGGTGGTGATACCGGCCCTGGGTGACACCAAATCTGTGAGCGGAGTAACAGGTGGCCTGTTCTAGCCACCGCATGAGGTCTGTGTTAGGCAGGGATTTATGAGGTGCCGAGGGCAGAGGATGTACTAGCGGAGAGCCGCATTTCAAGGCCACGGATTACTACTTCTTACCTGTATCAGAACAGGCAGCACACGCGCTCTGCTGGGGACGGACCAGATGCAGGGGGCGACGGGCGGTACAGAGTGTACCAGCACTGAGTCACACTCAGGCTGTTCCCCTGACAGGAAGGGAAACAAAGTGTGCGGGTCAAGGAAAAGAGGACGGACAGGAATGCGTTAAAAAAAAATCCGCTAAATCCGTTATGTGGTTTCCAAATTTTCTGTTCGATGTTGTGCCAAAGCAAGTACCACTTTATCAGCACCAACAACCAGTTGTTTAGCTAACAATCACATAAACATTATCACTGTTTCTTGCATTTGTAGCTTTTAGTAGTCAGCTTCAATATTATAATTATCTTAATTATCCTTGTTTAATTAACTTCTTTACAAATTGGTCAAGCTATTCTCCTATCCCCCCTTGGCAACAGGGATGTAACGATGAGAGAGGTCAGCTTGGGCCTTTCCTTTCACCTGAAGTACACTCTCACCTGGCTTTACCTAGAGACTTTGACAGCATATTTGTTTACAGTTCTGCCGTATTTTTTTCTTCGCCCACCGAAGCAGAGCTGACTCAAACTCCTGTACTTTTCTTCCCTGCACATACACCATTGATCTCGACTTTCCCTTTGAACTGTCCGTATATCTCAGCTTGTATAACTCATCTGTTTATATTTCATTTTTTCCTTACAACTCTCACTTTAAATTAGTCTTGGAAAGTGTGTGTGTGTGTGTGTGTGTGTGTGTGTGTGTGTGTGTGTGTGTGTGTGTGTGTTGGGGGCGGGGGCAGCACGACAAATTACCTTCGGAGTCACGCCTAATACACTCGCACCATCAACTGTCTCGCAGGTTTTCACAAAAAGAGGTTTTCGCTTTCAGTTTGGCCGCAGCCAATCGCGTCTCTCCTCCCCCTGTCTCCGTCCGAGTCCGCCGTCTCCACGCTGCCCGGCCAGCCAATGAGAGACCGCACACGCGCCGCTCGTCGGCCAATCAGCGAGCAGTTGCTATGTCAGAGGCAGAGTCGATAAGAGAGGCCTTTTTTTTTTACTAGCTGACATTATAGCTGGCTTATAGGCTGAAGGAAGGAGACACGGTTGCCTGCCAAATACCATGTAGGCTGAGGACGGACCCATTAAACGTCCGTGCTCCATTTTTTAAAGCTGTATTACACCACCACCATAAAAGTGAAACAACTTATCCGTGTCTATGTGTGTCTCTGTATGCAGCTTATGTGTAAGAACACACTTATTGTTGAACCTTAACACAACTGAACTATTCTTTAAACTTTCAAAAGTTTTCTAATCAGAGATTAATGCAAAAGTGTGGAGTTGCAGCAGCGTGGCCTCACTTTCCTACCAGTGCAACAGATGCCTTCAAACCTTCGGTTGTTTTCGCTTCATTTATTAACTCTGTAACCTCTGCTGACAGCGAATGGAGCGAGGGGCTCAGATCACACTGAGATGAGAGGTGACACTGAGCCAGCTCTTAAAAGAGGATGCCGACGAACCATTCGGGAGTAACGTCAATGCCAATCCGGTCCGACTGTCAAATCAGATTTGCAGATTCCATCTCAGGCAGGGATGGGGTTCCACCTTTTGAATAAATAGCCAACCATTTGCACAGTTTTTTCTTAATTCAACACATACTGTACACATTTGGCTACACCTCTTTCCTCAAAGGAAAAATCCCCCACTAACGATTTCAGCCGTTAAAAACAGAGAGAAAGACCTCGGCGTGCTTAGCTCTTAGGACAATCTCATTGGGGAAGTTCAAATCTTAAATAGATTAAATAAAACAGAACCAGCGGGCACATAGCCAGCTCACCAATGTGGCACAAGACTGACGGACACCGGCTCCGGCGCAGATGGCCAAGAAGCTTCAGAGTTCAAACCGGAATCCAAGCATAATACCGTCTGAACACTGCAGACAGCGACCTACAGTGTGCAGTCGTGTTGAGGTTGTGCAGTTCCTGTCAGGTGAGGACAGGAACTTTGTCTGCCAAAATCTGACCCAATACGTGGACAGCATAAGATTTGCGGATAGAGAATATGAGCATTCTTCACACAAAAGATAATACCCTCACTACATCAACTGGATTCTTACAGTATATGTAATGGGCAATAATGTGGAAATAAGAAAATTCCTTCCACAGAATGCTAGAATTACTTATTTTTGCATTGTGGTATGATTTAAAGCCAGTCTCGCAGACTTAGAAAACTGAACTCTACTTACTCCCATAAGGACTGTGTTTTTCTTTCCTGGAGGAAGACTCCAACATATCCTGCATTTAACAAAGAATGGTAATTATGGTGACCATTTTCCATACGGTGACCCCCACACTGTAAACTTTTTCTATCCTCTGCTATGGGAGATTCTGGGAGAAAATCAAAAGCTGTGCTTCCAATGTAGAGATGAGATGGACATCATAATCATATGCATAACAAAAAAAAGTCCAATAGGAATCAAGAAGTTGGAGGGATTCCTAACAAAAAAAAAAGAAGCATGAGCAGACTGCAACAGGAATACAGTATGTTTAGCTAAATAAGCCCTTGTCACTCCATTCAAATTCATTTAAGCACCTCACCTACTTATTAAAACCTGTTTTACAAGAGACACCTGCCCAGGCAGCAGCTCAAAGACCAAAGGCAAAGAAAAAGAGGCACTTTTATGCTAGAAACAGAACACGCGCTGTGATGCATTGCAATTCTGTTATTGGGCTTCATTTGAAGGATTTAGCAGAGGTTTCTTCTCTGTTTGTAATGACGAACATCTAGAAACAAGCAACAGCAAACCTTTTATCAGCTATTTGAACCGACCTCTGATGGACATAATATCATGTTGGACTCACAGAGGACATTTATGTCCCTCCATCGGCGTGTTATCATCCTGTGACTAAAAGAAGGCTGTGGTCACGATTTCAGTGAGGTGCTCGAATCACCAAACAGCGCTGATAACTCACGACTGCTAAAAATACACAACGTGATGACTCAGGCTTGCGTGGAGAGTGACAGCAATAATGCCTCTTTGGATAAAAGAGTAATCTCGTTTCAGGATAAACAACACATTAACCTTCCAAAGATTCGCATCGTTTTTGGTGCTCTGATAAAAAATGTAGGCACATTAGGACCATTTGTTCATTTGATCATGATTTAAAAAGCTAGATTTTCAAATACCTCCAAAGGTATTCGGGTGAGAAAAGACGAACATTAATGTGCCAGAGGATGCCGTGCTGTTCTCAAAGCTCACCAAGTTCACAAGATGAGCTTTGCCTTATATTGGCTTACTAAAAGTCCATCTAAGCTGTATCCAATAAACTAATGAGACAATGAAGGTGGTGGATGCCTTTTGGAAAAACAGGACATACAGGAAATTTGACATTGCAGGGCAAACCGATAAATATAAGGCTGGAAGATTATGTCTGTTATATTTGAGTTTTAATTGGACTGTGTTGGTGGAACCACACGCTGTCTCGAACACCGTTGGCTGTTTGAATCTGGGCGACACATTGAAACAGCAGGAAATACAAGTCAAGTGACAGTGAAATTTTTTTCGTCTGTAACTGTCACAGATGTTTTTCTCTTTGACTCAATGGACTAGGCCACTCTAATAGGTCTAAACATTCACATAGTTCTTCACGCAATACCATGTTTTCTACACAATATTTGAAACAAATGTGATGTCGAGCTGTAGAATAAAACACACTGGTGCACACTGTAGATTACATGCATGATCGAGTTTCCAGCTGAAGAGGTTGCAGTCCATACAGTGGAAGATAAAATTACCCTTCAGCTGGACCCCGACAGGCTAAGAATACTTGGATGATTTATGGGGCTTTTTGAGGCTTGTTGTCAAGGGCCCGCGTCTGTCTGGCTGCTCGTTCCTGGCCAACACTGCCACCTGGCGTTGGGTTCTACAACAAGCCTGGCGTGACTTCTTGGGTGACTGAGCCACAAGAAGAAACAAATCGCACAAAAATAAAAAACACAATACTTTTTAAATTAATTAATCAAAACAAAGCGAAATGGTATGCCTGTGGGGAATTCAAAGTACTGCTTCTTAGCAGAGACAACGCGAGTCACCCAGACTGCGACACATCGGGGATTGGTTAGTTCTGACTGGAGATTCATCTGCCAGACAGGTGCAATCGATCCACGACAAAAGGATTGACAGTCTGCCGGGCAACGGAAGTTGTCCGCATCCTCATCTGTAAACTTATGGGTAAGTTGGTGGAAAGAAGCGACACTTTGAGTGTCACTTCACACGAGATTCAGTTGTTCTCTGAGTGCTGACAGTCCCTGATTGTTGGTCTGGTTTCATTTTACCGATACGTGTGATGAATGAGCTACTTGTTGGCTAGCAAGAGCGGCTAACGGCGACCGCAGGTGTTGCTTTATCGCCGACACAGCAGCAGAGTGACGGGCACTCACTCATCCGTGACTGTGCCGGCGTGTTTTACCATGACGCCGTCACGACAGCCAGGTTTTATTACGTTTCTCGTTTATTATATCGCCACCGCCTGGATTGCGTGCCGTTATTACACAACAGTGGCGCGCGTCGGTGGCTCTCTCTGTGTGTTTTGCTCCTCATGCGTTCAGCCACTGTGTCTTTCAGGACAGTTTTATGTCGAGATCCGCTAGCGAGGAGGCCCCAGGAGTCCTGGCCTCCATGTTAAGACCGAGCTGCCCCCGCTGTCATGTCCTGCACCTCCGCGTCAACATCTGACTGCGCTGCTGCTGGTGCTGGTGGTACTGCCATGGCCTGCCAGGTCTCGGAGCAGGCTCTGCTGGCCTCGGACCGCTACGCTAGACTCATCCTGGCCCAGATTAACAAAATGCGGCTCCGCGCCGACTTCTGCGACGTGGGGCTGAAGGTCGGCGGTCGGGTCTTCAGGGTGCACCGCCTGGTGCTCGCTGCCAGCAGCCCGTACTTCTCCGCTCTGTTCTCCGGGGGCATGAGGGAGGCGGATAAGGAGGAGGTGCAGATCCTCGGAGTGGACACTGAGGTCTTCGAGGTTCTGCTGGACTTCATTTACACAGGTCCGCATCGATCCTGATATTCCCATCGTGATGTTGGACGGCGTGTATGATTCTATGCCCTTTCCTGTCAGGCGTGATCGGTGTGACGGTGGAGAATGTTCAGGAGCTGATGGTGGCCGCAGACATGCTGCAGCTGAGTGAGGTGGTGTCTGTCTGTGGGGAGTTCCTCAAGGCCCACATGGACCCATCCAACTGTGTGGGCATCTTCCAGTTCCTGGAGCAGATTGCCTGCATGGACATGCTGGAGTTTACTGAGAACTACATCCATGTTCACTTTCTGGAGGTATGAGACATAAAGAAGCTTTGCATGTCATGTTACTCCTGCTGTGTTTTCCGAATAAGCTAAAGAACTCTGATATTTTCATTCAAAACATTGTTTCCCGGTCTTTTTGGCTCCAAAATGGCACAAAATACACTTATTTATTGAAAATTACTCCAGTTTGGGGATTCGATGGCAAGGAATGTTTAGATTGACAAGGCAATGTGCAATGTATTTATGTAGGTCAAGTTGGAAATAAGCCTTTTTTTTTTATTTTTACCACTAACTACCCTTAAAATATAATTTTTATGGTTTATGCGTGCAACTGTCTCCTTTTAGGTGTGTGTCACGGATGAGTTTAAGGCCTTGTCGAAGGATCAGCTCGTGAGGCTTCTCAGAAGCGAAGAGCTGAGAATTGAGGATGAGTACCAGGTGTTCACGGCGGCCATGGACTGGGTTCTTCAAGATGTGGCAAGGAGGAAAAAACACATAGTGGAGGTGTTGGAACCGGTCCGCTTCCCTCTGCTGTCGCCACAGAGACTGTTCAAGTACATAGAGGGTGAGGAAAGCGTGTGTTTTACCATTTCCTCATATATTACACAGCTGATGGTTTACTTTCTCAATATGACTGATGTTAATGTTGATTGCATGACGTAACGTGAATATCTTGAATTTTTCTCTGAAGGTATTACTGACTTCAGCCTGCGGGTGGCACTACAGACTCTGCTGAAGGAATACACCGAGGTCACAAAGTCTCCCAAAGAAAACAAGATGTTCAGTCAGCTACAGCCAGCCAAGATGCGACCCAGAAGGAAGGCCAGGAAATACCTCTATGCCATAGGTTCTGTTTCGGATCACATTGTCCTGCATAGAAAAGTAACCTGTTGAATTTTGGCATTTTAAAACGCAAAGGTACCTGAATTAGAAATTGCCTGTATTGGTTTCCGCCTGGCAGGAGGCTACACTCGGCTGCAAGGTGGCCGCTGGAGTGACAGCCGAGCACTGAGCTGCGTTGAGCGCTTTGACACTTTCAACCAGTACTGGACCACGGTGTCGTCCCTGCACCAGGCCCGCAGCGGGCTGGGGGTCGCTGTGCTAGAGGGCATGATCTATGTGGTGGGAGGTGAGACAGCTGAGGCCATCTTGTGTTTGTGTTCGAGCCCTCAACAATCTTCAGTCTTTTTTTTTTTTTTTCACTAGGGGAGAAAGACTCGATGATTTTTGACTGCACAGAGAGATTTGACCCAGTGACCAAGCAGTGGGCCGCCGTGGCGTCCCTGAACTTCCCTCGCTGTGGAGTCGGTGTCTGCCCCTGCCATGGAGCTTTGTATGCACTTGGTAAACCACGTCTAAATACATATACCCTCAATAAAAAGTAGTAGAGTGGTAGTACTTAATTTCATACATGAAGATTCATTTGCCAATTCAGGTTAGTACGACTCAGCCTGTGAAAGTGGTTGTATAATATAAAGCTCTTTTTCCATCAAGTCCCCTTTGTCCCCTTTTGCTTCGGATACCAACCAAAGTTATCACGTATCCTTGTGTTTGCATCAAACCCTCCCATTGCAGAAGTCAGGACACCTCAGTCTCTGCTGTGATAATTTTGACAATTCTTTCTCCTGCATGTCTCTTGTAAGTCCTTCCAACTTTGTAGAAGTGCAGTCATAAATTGCAAAGGACATGTTTAATCGCAGCAAGAGAATATATCAAGGTTAAAAACACTGCAATAAACCACTGAAAAAGTCAATTATAATTGGAGATATAAGCATAAGTACGTTGTTG
>KV751338.1:340380-368360 GCA_001698575.1 Mola mola
GACTGATAGAAAGACAAATTTTGCATCTGAACATAGCCAGCTCTTTTTCCTCTTTTCCTGTTTTTTTAGGTGTTCAGGGTAGAGAGGATATCTATTAAAAAAACACGTGATAAGACTAGGGTCTGTCAATATCATTATCTGACTGTTTAGAGAGAGAATGTGGAGGGAACTCAGAGTAGAGCTTCTGCTCTGTAGGATTAAAAGGAACCAGTTGAGGTTGTTTGAGCATCTGATTAAGCTTTTGTCTGGGTGCCTCTCTTTGGTGGTTTTCTGGGCATGTCCAACTAGGATGAGATCCTGGGGTTCTCAGAACTCGCTGGAGGGCTCATGTATCTATTCTGGCCTGGGAACACCTAGGGGGTCTCCCAGGAAGAGCTTAAAAGCATTGCAGAGAAGAAGGATTTTTGGTTAGTTTAAGTCTGTGGCCACCACAGCCCAATCCCAGATAAGAAGATGATGGTGGATGGATGGAAAGTTCAAAAGCTGCCTTGCCACAAATTGCATTCATTTAAATCATCAAGTTAATATTGAAGTTGCAGCTATATAACAAACATAATAATTTAACAGTGTTTACAATAAAATTGCAATGGATCTTAAGGTATCGCAACATGGGAGAGTAACAGGCAGGCAACACAATATAGGTGTTTCCTCCTCTGCGTTTGTTTCCTGTATCAGGCACGTGGACACAAGCCAGTATAACAAAACGAAGGGTGTGTTTAATTAGTGCAAACGATTGAGATAGTTAAGAGTCTGCCTTGAAGAATGTGACTACTCAGCCAAGGTAATGTTATCCATTCAGCAGATCTTGGGTAACAGGCAAGTGAGACTGGCTGGATGAGCCAGATAGTTTTTTTTCCTCTTTTTTTTCTTAAATGTTTTCTCATGTGGATAGTACCCAAAGTTTGGACATGATACAAGGAAACATTTTTGACAGGAGCAGGATTTAAGAGAGATTAATATGTTATGTTATGTAGCATAGTCATCAGAAGCATTTGTCTGCTAAAGCTGTGTGATAACTGTACATTTCTGAGGATAAAGTTAGATCACCACAAACATGTCTAGTTTGTTGTCGGTCTAGTTAGTTACATGCACTTAAATATGGTATGCTCTGATTAAATTAATGAATATATTGTAAAGTTGACCTTTTTTTAAGTTTTAGACCGTCTGATACAACTAATACAAGTAATGTCACTAGCTTTCTTCGTGTCTACAATGGCTCAGATCGGGTTCATGAAATTTATCTTAAATTGCATCCACATTTCTGTCTCTTGAGTCTTTTTATTGCATCTGAATCTTTTCCATCAAGGATGTATTGGAGAGAAGCAAAGAGAGTAAATGAGGAACTATGTTTCGTTTTGTGCTGTGACCATCTTAAGTTTTGTGTAAAGCAACATATGTGTCCGAAGTCAGACTTAGCAGCTGAAGAAACTTCTGATGGAGTTTGTCTTTGCCAACATTTTCCCCATCTCAGGTTGTCATGCGCCTTTTGTCTCTTATCTTGGCTCAAAAGTTATGCTTGAGCATCTCTGTCTGTTGCACTGGTCAGCCAAGTCTCACGACCCTTGTGTTGTCTCCTGAAGCACGAGGTGTACCTCTAATACAGACAGTTACTAGTACATCAGTGTGTTCTCTCTGTCACCCGTTTAACAAAGAGGTGCACAGGAACCATTTGTTGTGGCATAGGAAATGTGGCATATTTGTTAATAGACTGATTGTCTAATCACAATTTCCCATACTATAACCTGGAATATGATAATGTTGATTGTGGGAAACTGTGAACAGGACATGCCACTTCAGACCCAGTGCACAGGAATTACAAGCCTCACATTTGACTGAATGGAAATGACAGCAATATGAATAGTGTTTCTTGCTAAGAGTCTTTCCAACTCTTGCTGACTTTAACCATATCCACCACAAAAGTTTATGAGGGGAAATAACAGATCATGAGATAAAGCTTTCAAATAAAAGATTGTTTTGCAGTTCTTTTATTGTTCAGACCAACAATCAAAACTGAGTCTTAAATAAACAATGACCCAGAGGAAAAAAACAAAACAAAAACTTCAGTAGTTCACTTTTCCATACCATTAGTAAACTCCAGTCATGTGATATACTGGATCATTCTGATCAGCTATCACATATCCAATAAAAGTGTCATATTCGTCAGTGAAAGTTTTTCGTTAATGCTGCTCCCGTGTATCCTCCCTAATGGCTCCTCAGAGACCCTCTTCTGTCCTCAGGCCTCACAGCAGAAATAAAAGTTTGGGGTCAACTATCAAATAAAAGAATGGCAATTAAGAAATGCATAATTTTTGTTAGTTTGTAGGCATATTACATGTGACCTGCATCTGTCATTCAAAGTCAGTGGGTCAAGGGTGCACATAACGAAGGATGGATGTTTGTCTTTTGTGTTCAGCCACCTCTGTTGGTGAAATAGTGAGAGTTTTTTTCTGTCCAGAGCAGTTTCAGACAGTTGCCCAACCAAGTGGTTTATCTGTGAAATACAGAGTCAAGATACAGATATAAGTACATAGTCACTGTCCTTCTGATGCATGATTACACCTCAGTGTCATTCATCTCCTAGGTTTAATCAGGGTTGGAGCTTGTTCATTCTTCTATGTTTTTCTGCCATTAAATTGCTAATATTGTGCTTGGAAGTTATAAAGATTCTTAGATGAATATTTGCAGGGATAAGCTCAAGATCACATTTGATCTCTGAAGTCCCTATAAAGACAAGGTTATCATTCAGACACACAGCTGTGCCAATGGAGACAAAGAAGAGCAATTACTAATAACTGTAATCACTGTTTCTGTTTTATAGTTGTTGCAATTCAGTCCCACTTTAAATAACCTTGTTCCCTTTCTTGCCCCCTTCAGTCCCCTGCTGCCAACCTTGAGAAACAAGGCGAGCCCCACCTCCTCAGAGACGGCAGAACTGCTGTGAGCCGCCGCCGTCACAACTCCTCTGATGGCTTCTTCAACAATGGCTCCTTGCGTGCGCCATCAGGTAAGCGCTTGAGACGGTCAACCCCCTCACAGTCACAGCAGTGATAATTATTGTTATCACAGGAAGTGACGTGGAGAACACAATCAAAACAATAGAAACAATGATTAGTTTGGAAACTTATTCTTCAAACACTTCTTACGAAATAATCTGAATAATAAATATTGAAGACTTTGTTCAGATTTGTGCCTCCAAATTGGATTTACAAAGAATTAAAACTGAGCTGTGCAAACCTACCAGGTGGAACAAGGGATGAAAACTGTCAAATCAAGGTTGTACACATCAACACTGTCCTGAGATGAGTTCTAATTAAATACATGAAACGCCTGTGAGTGTGTACAATTCATCTTTTGATTGAAGGCTGCTGCTGAACATGTCTGTTCACTGGCTAAACCTGATGGTGGGATGTTAACATCGAAACTTCATTCACTCTTGTAGCCAGATAAAGTCCAGAAGAGATTTACTTTAATTTACTTTTAGTCACAAAACACGTGTCTCTCTTGGTTAGAATACAAACTCTCAGTCAATGTTTTCCTGGCTGTTAATGAACCTGAAGCTGTATAGTGTCTGCGGAACAGGCCACAATAAGGATAGCTACAGCATTTTAGGATGTGGATGGATGGATGTACAGTTTTAGCTAACACGTACTAGTAAAATAGTACAAGAATGTTTTTTGTCTTCACACTGCTCTCTCACCCGCAGAGATCATTATGCTTTTTTGTTTTTTGTTGCTTCTTGAAACAGCATTAGTCTCAGTGTACTTCTTTGGCTGTTGTTATCACAAGGACAGTGGTGACTGTCCAGGGTTGTATAAAGAAAATCATGCAGAAAATTGACTTGCTGTTTTCACCGACTAGTTACTGAAGTATGGAAGGAATTAAGGATGCATGTTGTGTGTTTTGGAGAGATGCATTTACACCAGTTTCAATATCTGGCAAGAATACACCTCAATCCACCTCGGGACGTGGGCATGGTTATTGGTTTTCACATTAGAAGGCATTTGTGTGTGCGTATGTGAATAGCGAACAAATTATTAATTTGTCTTTCGTCTACTAAAACATCCTTTTAGTTAAGCTTTCAGGATGGAAATGATTATTACTTGGTCCATTTCCCAAAAAAAAGGTGTACTGGCCTTTTCGTCAAATGATAGAGATGATGACTAGCAGCAAACCTGGACTGAAGAAGGGTATTATTCAGGTAGCTGTAGTGGTTAATAATAATTGAGGCCACCTGCTCAGAAGACCAGGATTTATGCCAGGGTGTTGGTACAGTGTTTTTAACAGCAAAAGTGTGGCCTCAATTTAAGGATTTCTTTTACGTCACATATGTATCGGGCTTTGTTTAAAATCAGTTAAAGCCCTCTGTTCTTTCATGTGGAACATGTACATTACATGTTTTTATCAATGAGGAGGTCATGTGAAAAATATTATGTTCAGGTGAGGTCTGTTGTGGTGATCCACTGGGATGAGGATTCAGTACCAAATTCAGTCCCAGGTTTTAGGAGTAATTGGACACGTGTGTCATCTGTCACTGCTCGTAGTTAGTGTGTAAAATCATAAACTTTGTCTTCTGAATTGTCTTCTAGTAGTCTTGTCCACTAACTGATGGTGCAGTTAACTTGACATTAACTATCTTTATCTGAAAAATCATGATGTAAAATCATAGGATTTTCAAGATTCATGTGTCGTCTTCTAGTATTTCAAAAGACTAACTCCAATGTTATGCCAAAATTATTGTTTTGAACTTGTTAACGTGTCCATATGGCGCTTTTATGTACTACGGCACACATCATGACTGAAATAAGCAGACGGCCATCATAACTGAGCTTTTGTTCTGCTTTTGTTCTGCGATTGACCAATGACAGTCTCCAATTAAGAAAGTCTGACAACCGTAGAAAACCTTAGGAATCAATTCTGACAATTTTTGGGGTAGGGTTAGTATTGTAGAAAGAAAACTTAACATTCTGATGCATCAACTTGGAGGCGACCTTGTTCTTCTTATTCCTGGGAATCCGTGTCTGCTTCCAACATGTGTCTGAAGTACTCGAATATTAGAACTTTCCACTGTGCAGCGTGTAGTGGATTAGTTTGATTGATGAAAGATGTCTCAGCAAGTCAGCTCCTGCTACAGGTGGGAGGCAGTGCAATTTTACAAAACAGAAAGAAGTTTAGTAAATGACTAAGACATGACTTTAATGTTTGCAGTCAAGAAATTCTTTCTTTTTTAAAAATTGAATTAATGTCAGGACTCAAAATATTAACAAATTTGACGTCAAATTGAAGAGCAAACTGTGTTGTGTCAAAAGTCTGAATGTTTTGTAAATAATCAGTGCTGACTGTTGATGAAAAATGTTTGAAAAAATATTTACCCCCTCTGCTGCGTTTAGTTTTTTTTCTGCAGGATTTTACAGTCCTGGCAATTTTAACAATGTTTTTAATTAAAAAAACGTTTCTGCGGTGGCAAATAAACCTCGGATGTGTACCATGATATCGTAATCTGTAGTATGCTCCCTGTAACCTTAGACAACGTTGCTTTGTCCCTGACATTTATATTAGTAATAGCAGATCTTAAAAGACTAAACAGATTGGAGTATAATATAACAGTTCACATATTCATCCAGCCATGTCCAGAATTCTAAAAGTTTTTCTTGATTTAGCATGCCACCGTGTGTTTTCCACATTGGAAATTAAATTGTCGTCTTGTGACAGTTGCCCATCCAGCCAGACTAATCAGATAATGAAGTGTGTTCACTTTTGAGACGTGTCAACAAAATATAAAAAGTCATTTAGTAAGTTATTTGCTAATGTAATTATTAGTTTCTTGAGAGTTTTTGCTCACAACGATGGTAAACTGAGGGTTGAAGAGAAAATTGAACCCATTACTCTTTTAAACACACATATCACTCTCACTCAAAACTTCTAGAAACATAATGATTTGGCTGACACACGGTGTTTGTTCTCTCCTAAGGTGATGCATGGCAGCAGCCCTCTCTGCTTTTGAGGCATGACTCAGTGGACTCGGGGGTGGCCAAAGGAGGGCATGGTGGACTGGCAGGGGGCTCATGTTGGAAGGAAACACCCACCAGCTGGCATGGATCTTCACGGGGCGCCCAGGATGGCCATCACCACCAGGGACGCCACCCCAAACGAGTAGGAGGCGACAGGGACAGGCAGGTGGGGCACCGGCAGCGCAATGGCAACTTTCATCCACGCAAGGGCACCTCGTACCAGGACAAGTTCCCCAACGAGGAACGCAAGGAAGACAAGCTAAAGTTTGTGGAAGAGGACTTTGTGAGTAGTTACCTGAACAGATTTTTCTTCTAAGCATTCAACTAACTTCATCTTAAATGACAACGCTCTGTTGTCTGTATCACAAGTCAGTGGCAACAGTCTTTAAATAGAGATCAGAATATACTATTTTTAGGAAAGGAGGGATTATTTTTCACACTTGATGATCTTGAATAATCAAACTATTATAAGACACACTTTCACCTCCAAGTCTTCTTTTCTTCCCAATTACGTTGTGATCAAACTTTAAATTTCAGGACTATTATGCACCTTTTGAAAGAGTTGTCCTTTACTGAAATATCATAATGTCAGATGCGCGCAGTGGCTCCCCACGCTGGAGTGTGGGGTAAGTGCTCCCAGTCCAGATTAGTCTTAACTTTCTGGAAAACAAGAGGCAGATCAAGGTTCAAGCTCTTTTTATTGTTTTCTGTTTCAGAAAACCCTCCTAGTGGCAAACAGATGGTGTCCAAAATGCTGGTGATCAAGAAGGTTTCCAAGGAGGACCCCAGCACAGCCTTCTCTGCGGGGTTTGCTATTGCGGGGGCCTTGCCCACCAACGGCAGCAAAGCTCCCATTGCAGGCTCCAGTGTGTACAAGAACCTGGTCCCAAAGCCTGCTACGGCCCCCATCAAAGTACGACTTCCTGATGTGTTTGTGTTCCCTGTTAGGGGTGAACACCAGTGTACCGACCTACCCCTACCAATTCACGGCCATATTATGTGTTGAATTACTGCAACAATTTACCTGAATTTGCAATTCAAAGCACATTTTTATTAAACGGGTAACTTACTTTGCTGCGCTGTGATGGAAAAACTCTCAGTATCCAATATGTCCTCTCTTCCAGAGCAACCAGTGGAAATCCGGTGGTAGAGAGATCACTAAGTCTGGCCTTCACGTGCCAGGCCGAGATTCAATCTTCACCAGCCCCGTCTCTGCAGCCAAACCTAGTACCCCAGTCAGCGCACCACAGCACAACACCCCAAAAGAGGTGAGCACAGGGGAAGACGGTTAGGATTCAACACGCAGGGATTTTCTAAACCCCAACAACTTCACACATGCAGTTTATGCAGACTTACTCGTAGAAAGTGAAACTGCAAACTGCACAGCAAGCAAACTCCCAGCACAGCAGTCCTTGTCAAACTCTTTTTCTGACACATGTAGCTGGTCTTTGCCCCTGTGTGTAAACCACAGGCTTTATCTAAACATAGTAATTATGTTTGAGTACGGTTAGTGGCTGAGACGCTCGTTCACATGTGCACATCAGGCAGAAACTGAATGGTATGCCTGCAGTACACTGTTCAGAGTCAGTTTTTCCCTAATTTGTAGGCAGTTAAAATGGCTGATTACTGTTTTCCTGTATTGGGGGGGAAAAAAAAAAAAAATCACTAAATTCGTAGCTGATAGATTATTTTCAGTTCAGTATCAGTTGGGGGAAAAAAAATGTATTTTCAAGACTCTTCTTGGTCCTTCTCCCTTTTCCTATGACACATCACGCTCACAGCATCCTTCCAGCACGACTCCTCCCATAGACATTGCCCCCTCGAGGCTGAAGTTGATGCGCCGTGGTCCAGACCGTAAGAGCGAGTTCTTGCGAGCTCTCAAGGACGAAGGCACCGGAGAGCTGACGACGAGCAGCAGCCCAGGAACATCCGGGGAGGTAGGCAGCGACCGTGTTTATTTTCCCAATCTTAACCACCAAGCTCGATGTTAAGTAGCGTGAAATGCTCAAAGGTGTGACAGAGCACTATTAAATTGTTCCCTTTCCTGTCAGCTTTCGTAGTTAAAATTTTCATAGCAAGTTGCAAGTCAAATGTATTAATCTGGTGCAGTTTGAGAGAAACATTAAAAGGTCCTAAACAAAGTATGGAGTTTAATAGTCAAGTCAGTTTTAGTAATTAATGGAAAACATGACAGGAATCACACTGTGTCTGCACAGAAACTGCAGCTGTTACATGAAAATATGAAGATTTTGTAGTGCCAAATCCAACTGCTATACATTCCAAAAAACATCCTTACATTTGGTTTATAGTCACCATTCATTTCACGTTTGCGGCAGACTTTTACAGTGTGTTTTCTTGTTGTGTAAATGTTGTCAGGGTGAAAGCAGCACCCCAGAGCCCAAAGTCTACAGTGAGGAAGTGTGCCACGAGAATGGTCTGTCCTACTCCCTCAGTGACTCAGACACTGAACACCTGTCCAGCTCCCTGGAGGCAGAGCACCGGTAGGACCCTGCAAACAGCCTGAAATTAACACACACACACAAACACAGGCTCGACTAAGCAGAAAATAATCGTGCTTTTCCAGGTTGCTGAAGGCCATGGGCTGGCAGGAGTACCCAGAAAACGATGACAACTTCCTGCCTCTGACGGAGGATGAGCTGAGAGAGTTCCAGACTAAAACCGAACAGGTGAGCACGCACATCTTTGCTAAATTTTCCCAGAATTAGAAGTGATAATAGGTGAAAATGAAATGATTCCCACTCTAACTGTCCACTTCCTGAGCAGCTGAAGAGGAACGGCATGCAGAGGAACGGGGCTCTCCCGAGGGCGCGGGGTGTGACCCTCCACTTCACCCCCTGGAGGAGTGTGGCGGAGGCGAACGTCGAGGAGGGCTCAGAGTCTGAAACCAGTAGCAGCAGCCAGACCTCTGACGACGACGACTGCATCAAATCCTAACGTGGCTTTACGGAACAAAACGAAAAAACAACACAGCAGCCGACACAACATCCCAGCAAGAAATCCTCCTCTTCCACTCTCATCTTTGTTTTTAGAGCACCATTCTGAATTTCTTTTGTTTTGATTTTTGTTTTTTCATCATTCTTGCACAAGGGAAAAACCAATCATATCCCAGTGAAGGGGGAGATTCCGGCTCCGCCAGACGTTGTTTTCCCTGCGTTTCCTCCTTCACTGCAGTCCTGCCCTCTTTGACCCCCCCACCCCTCCCCTCCTCTTCTTCCTTTTTCTTCCTCGCTTTGTGGAACTGAAGTGTTCATCGAGAAAAGAAGGGCAATGAATGCACACTTGATTCTGCTTTAAACAGACTAACTCATTTCATTGATGATGCTGATGGCACATTATTAATGATATTAATAAAAATTGGTTCCTGACAAGCTGATATGTTTCAATATGAATCTGGCTACTGTGGTGTTTGAGTCCCCATGTAATTTTACTTCCTGTACATTTTATTTTGTGTTTTTTGTGGGTGCCAAGAATATGACTTTATAGAAGTGCAGTCGTACAGTAGCTATCTTGCTGTGCCAAGAAAAAACAATGAATAACATGCAAATTGCTTGACTCAGTGTTGAATATGTTTTAAATGATCCAGGAAATGTCTTAAAAATGGGATTTCTCCGTTTTCGAACGAGTGCAGATAATTTGTTTTGTAGTGCAGTATAGGACAGACTTTTTCGTGAGTGGGGTTGTGATGGTGCTGTCCAAAATGAATAGAAACAATAATAGGAAAAAGGCTATAACTACTTTTTTCACTAAAAGAAACTTAAAAATGTTTCCTTTGGCCAAATTGAAGACATCCTGTAGGATACAAGATAAGTGGCTTAATTCCACTGAGGTGTCTTTGTAATGGGACACCATTGAAATTAGCAAATCACCTTTCATTTTTTAACAAGGTATCTGCTTTTTCTGTGCTTTCAAATAATCAGGGCTCAGTACAATCATAGTGTATGCCAGGAAAAGAACCAGTATACTATGTCAAATGCAGAATTGGCAGATGTTCTATTTCTTTTGGTCACATTTTGCAGTTTGGTAAGACAGAGCCAGAAAAACATGTTTAACAGTCTCTTCCACAGCAGATTCATCACTGGCAGATTTTATGTCTTGTGTAATTACATTAATGAAAATGTGCACCATATATAGACTGTGTTGGGTGTATGAGCAAGGTTAGTTTGACATACAAGTAGTACAGTCCCACTGTACACATACTGCATGCAATATGCATGTACTTGTATGTACTTGTAAGAGCAGCTGCAGTATATACAAATCGACCTGTATGAGATTTGGAATGCAGCCCATGTCTCACTTATGTATTGACTAGAACATGGCTAGAGTCACCACACAGCATTCATAAATTTAAAAAAAAAAAAAAAGTCTATATTACAATATTAACTTGGGTCCTGCTCAAATACCCCTAGATTTTTTGAGTGACAATAAATTGTAGCAAAGTGTTGAGCTGGTCAGAATGCATGGGTGAATTTAAGCTAAAAGTGGCCGTTTAGTCGGGTGCTCGTATGCTGGTTTGGCTGGGACAGAAATGGAACAGTGCCATTGCTGTGCACAAAGTCTGCTTTGACAGGTTACTCACATATGAAACATGGACTCATGGCAGCATCACAGGTCACCTACATGTCAGTTTATTATCCATATTCAGCTTTTAATTACGTAATCCAGTAGAACAGCGGACAAACAATGACATTCTAGTTCAATTACACTTAAAAGTTGATTTATTCTGGTTTTACATTCTGCATTAAGCAGCACTCAAAGTGAGGCAACAGTCAGCACAACCGGGGTGACGACAAAGTGAAAGGGAACAGAAATATTCAAAGTAGAAGTGGAGAGTATTTGACAACCTGCATGCTGCGGATGTAAAGACACCTCCTTCCTGCTCACGATAGTGCTCAACTACAGATAAATTACCTTTTATTTCCTCAATTTTGCTGTTAATACCAAAAAATCTTTATTAGATTTCATAGCTTAAACATTACGACATACATAGAAAAAGATTCACATATTTACAACAGCAAACAAGCATAGCTGATGATGAAACTCTTCCTGTATGGAGACACAATCAGGGAAGGGGTTTGACCTCACTGACTGAAAAACAAGACAAAAAAGAAACGAGTTAGAAGATTCAAACGTTTCAATAATCTGGGGTTTTTATTTGTTAGGATCTGTTAAAACAGGTTGTTCAGGTGGGCGCCATGATAATCCAAGCAGGTGTTACTGTTACCTCTCGGTTTTGGCATCAAGTGCGTCTCCATTGGCTTTGTGAACGTCAGTCTGAGGTCCGTGCGCGCCGTTAGCCTGACCGTCATCCTGCTTCAGCTTCTTCACCGCCGCCTCCTTCACTGGACTCTCCTCTGGTTTCCTCTGAGAAACAGATTGTTCTAATGAGACTCCATCACTGCGCCTCCTCTTACGGAGGGGATGTGCGACCACGTCCAACTTTCTCTGTGACGGCTGCCTCAACAAACCCTGAAGCTCTAGTTACAGATTCAGCGTCACGAACACGGTTCGCAAACCTTCTTCGTTAACTCGGGCTGCTTCTGCTTCAGAATCTGCGTGCGTTCACATTTTAAAAAAAAAGGGGCGTTTTGTCTGTCATTTGACTCTTCTTTCACACAAAATAAACTAATCACAGGCCACATTATTCACTCCAACGGGTCATCGAAATGGAGAGCTGAGGGGAATATTATAAGAACATGATTGTTGCATGTGTAAAGGAGAGAGGAGTTGCATCAAATAGGTGCTAACTGAAAAATTCATCACGTTTATATTTCACCACTGAATTCACAATGTTTCACTTGTG
This sequence comes from Mola mola, assembly GCA_001698575.1. NCBI lineage: Eukaryota > Metazoa > Chordata > Actinopteri > Tetraodontiformes > Molidae > Mola > Mola mola. The sequence goes on from KV751338.1 coordinate 352,210, forward strand.
ACGACTGCACATTTTAGATCTTAACCTTTAAACGTTACACTGCATTTACACCTGACACTGTCCCATAATAAAAAGACATGTGAATGACAAAGCAGAGTGAAGTAGTTTTTAATGACTGATTATTATCTGTGATAAATGCCAGAAGAACCTTTTTTTTTTTCCCCTAAGCAGTGTTCTTTTAGCTGCAGTGGAAGCAGTATAAAACGCTTCGTGATACACCTCTCTGGTCCACGTGGCAACTAACATCTGGCTTCCTCACCTTCTTCCTGACCAGGTGGGAGATGTCAGAGACTGCAGCTGTGGAGTCTCTGTTGGCAGAACTCACTCCGTTGGCCAATGTTCCGTTCATCTGAGTAGACAAACCGTGACACACATTGACACAAGGCCCAACCATCAGGATGCTTCCACCGGTAACTTCTCTTTCATGCACACATTACCTTTGAGGAGTCACCGTTCTGTACACTGGAGCCAGGGAACGCAGAGGAAGCGGCGCCTCCGTCCTGACCGACGGATTAAATAAAGTTAGAATAAAGCTTCAGCGATGTTGAAATCATTTTACAGTGGCGGTTTTGCATTGATCTGCAGGAGGTAAAAGTTGTAAACTTGAGTCCACCTGGATTGTCCTAAATGGGCGAGCACATGCAGCACATGTACTAATGGTTCTGTTGGATTCCAAATCTAAAGAACAGAGTCACGCCTCTTTACATCCCCGACTCACCAGCACATCCTTCACAGCCTCCGCAGCAGGACTCACTATTTTCAGGCCCTCCGTGGTGTCCTCCACTTTCTCCTGGATCTCCGGCAGCAGAGCCTCCAGCTCCTCCATCTCCTTCCTCTCCTCTGGAAGCGCCTCTGGGCCCTCGGCCTTTTCGAGCAGCTCCCGCAGCTTGTCTGTCAGGGGTATGAGAGCGTAAGCAAACTTAAGTTTTCAAAAGTTGGCGAATAAAGGAGAGACTTAACTTAGCGTCAGGCTCACGCTACAGGATGATCAGGCAGATTCTGGGTCAGATTCTCAACTCATGACAATGTGGGAAGCGTTTCTAATCAAGTGCCCGACGATTCTGTAGTGTGAGGGGTTTACAGATACAGTCATACAGCCCCCGATCTGCCGCTACGCTCGTCGGGCCAGCGCTGATCAACACGCTGGATATAAAATCAGGGATGAGACAGACACTCAGCCGTCCACTATGGCAACCTGTTGCACTTCACTCCGTCTACATGTGGTGCATTCGTGCTCCCCTCGGGCCTGGAAGCGGCTGAGGAGAGGAGAGACTGGGCTTCCCTGCTAAGACTCTTGCCCCCGCGACTCGGACAAGAGGCAGACAACAAATGAACGACCTAGGGTTCTAAACATTTTAGAAATTTGGAAAACTTTAATGACCCAGTAGGGAAACTAATTTGCCACAATGTCAGCTCTTACAGAAAAAACAGAATATAAAACGATACACACACAAATATAGCCAGACCGATGAAGGATTTTTGGAGCCAATAATGATATTATGGGTAAAAAAGTTCCAATATTATCAAATATTTTTTAACAAAGATGTGCAACAGAGGCAGAATATTTTACAGATCAACAACGAACTCTAACTTAAATGACAGCAGTGCATCACTAGTCTCTCACTGAAAGAACTTCTGATGAATCAATCAGCAGGACTCCGCTTACCCAGCCTGCTCCTGATGACAGCGATGGAGCTGTTCAGCTCCTCCACCGCCCGGCTGTGCTGGAGGTCCAAGCTGTAGGTCAGACCTAACTGGTAGTGCGTCTCGGCGAGCAGGCGGCTGTCCGGGTCCAGGTGCTTCACCTGCAGCTTCAGACACTCCTGGAAATCCTCCAACGCTTGTGTGTAATTTCCTACGAGAGGCAGCAGCCTTAAGATCATATTGCTCAGAAGTGACAAATGGCACACATCAGTGTTTTCTGGTGAGTTTACCTGACTCAGAAGAAACTTCACCCAATTTCAGGTGAGTCTGGGCCGCCATGAGTTGCTCTTCTTTACTGTCTTTCCTTATTTAAAAAGAAAATAAATCGTTAGCATCGAAGCCGCAGCTGCGTTCACCACCAAACTCCTCACCATCATGGCAGCATTTCTACATCACCTCTTATAGATGACTTTAGCTACTTCCAACATCTCCCAGGCCAGCTGCAGGTTCCCCACCTCCTCCTCATCGTCGTCACTGTCCTGAAACACACGTTCACACCGTTTCTATACCTCGCGCTAAGTCACGTGCTCACAGGTCAATTTAGCCAGCGGGGTCAAGTACCTTTTCAGCGGCGTCTGCCCCTTCGCCTTGCTCATCTGCTTCAACCGTCATTTCTGCATCGTCACCCTCCTCCTCCTCCTCCTCCTCACCACCTGAAACAACGTCATGTTTAAATGTCGGAAACATGTTGTCGGAAACAACAAATGTCACAATCAGGGATTTTAGTTAGGGGTCAAAGTGAAATTGCCGCCTGCGGTTGAATCCCTAAGTGCACAAGTCAAGTTCCAGTTTACGCTCGCGTCTGTTTGGACTGCTGAAGTCAAACTGTGTGTGTTCACACTCGGTTGATCAAAAAGGTACAAATATTTAAATGACGATGCCTCACAGTTCACCCGGCAGCACTGAGGATCCCGACAGGCGGCCGAATGTGAAGGAGAGCACCGATTCAGTCTCTACAATCTGTGAAAGACGGGCACGATCTTCCATTTCTGAGTTCTGTTGTTGGATAATGACCGAAACAGGTTTTTTTGGCAGAATGATGTCAAAATGAAGATGACCTTCACGAGACAGCTCAATATGAACGCCTCAAGCCACGACTGCTGCTGGCAGCGTTGAAGTTACCTTCAGCTTCCTCCTCTTCCTTATCCGCCGACTCTTTCTCTGCTTCCTTCTCATTTTCAGTCCCGTCTTCGCCTTTGTCAGATTTGCTTTCGTTGACCTGGCTCTTCCGTTCCTCCTCTCCCACCTCGCCAGTATCGGCCTTCGTCTCTTTCTCTTTAATCTGCTTCTGCTCGTCTTCATTTTTCTCTGCCATGGCATCGTACACCTGCAGCCTCAGCTCATCTCTGGTCTTCTCTGTTGGAGAGAAAGACGGCAGATGCGGTTTAAACATTTTCCTAAAAACAAATGCAAAAAGCTCTAAAAAGCACATTAATAAAAGTGACTATTTCCCACCATCAATATTTTCTGTGCTGTCCACATTAGAGTCTTTGGGTTTTTCTTCTTCCTCCTCTTCCTCCGGTACTCCATCCAGAGCGTTACCCAGGACTGAGTTCTCCATTCTAGAGAAATCATTCCCGGTTAGGTCTGCATTTAAGGAAATTCTAGAACGCACTTAAAAAACGACTAAATGCAATCCCAGACCAGGCCAGGGTGCGATCAAGATCCTGTATCTATTAAACAATGACTCGAGACCTATTAAAGATAAAAACTAGATTCAGATTTCAATGATCTTACCGTGCCAAATCCAACAGAGCTTTGCCGCACCAGAAGAAAGCCTCTCCACACTCATCCGCTGTGTCCCCGTACTTTTTAGCCCTGAAATATATAAGAATAATCGGCTTTAGAGATAGAGTAACATCAGGAAGGAAACACACACGCACACGCACACACACACAAAATGAGACTTTGGCATAGAGTCAATTTGCACACATGGGAAAGAAAACCATAATGTTTCCAATTTTTGCACGATAAAACTTTAAAATTCCGATTAAAAACACCATAAAAAAAATATATTTTTCCAGCTCAGAAAGCAACTGCAGTATGAGAGTTTTAGAGCAGCTTGTGAGGGTCAAAGCTATTTAATTTCATTTCCATGATTACACAGTTACTGTTGGTGCTTATTAATTACAGCAAAATATTCTAATATTTTTAGATGTCCTCTTTAAAGCTGCAGGCCATCTTTGTCAAAATTAAAAATTGTAAAATGCTTGAAACATTTTAGTTTGTGTGTGATCAGTTTATAATATGTCTAATATTAAATTTCTTAAATGACTGAAAAAACTTGTAAAAAAAAAACAAAAAAAACAAATACTTTATTTTTTCTACTTTTTGGAGATGCATGTTTCGAAAATACTATATAGTTTTCTTAACACATAGGCAAAAAATTTAAAATGCTTAACTTTTCTTTCAGGGTTTTATACGAATTCTGAATTTTTGTGTCTGGAAAAACTATGATATATGCTATAACACATATTTTCAAATCACATTAAATCTTTGCGGCTCAGTACTCTTAGTACCACTTACTCTTCTTACTCAATTGGAACATTAAAGTTCGTGGTTCATTAAATTTTATTGTGTAACATAAAACCATAAAGTCCGACGTGCCCGTGGGCCGGACAGAGGTGATCCTAGTTTCTCGTGTGTGTGTGCGTGCGTGTGCGTATCTTGCGGTTCACTCACAGCATGCCACAGGCCTCCTGCAGGGCGCTCACCGCATCCACCACCTTCCCCATCACCAGGTGCTTCTTGCCGGCCCCGATTAGCTTGTTGGCCTCCTCCATGTTAGCTACGCTGCACGGACACAGAGCAGTTTTTTAAAGCTGTAATTCAACTTCGCTTTAACTTATAAAATCAGTTATGAATTACTCTTGGCATTTAAGAAAAGGAACTATACACGCGTGGCGCGAACACTGAAAATCGCACACTCACCTTGCCTGAGAAACAACAAATGAAACGTTAAAAGTTCAGGCTGCTGTTGTGTTTGTCAGCTCGTCCCTCCTCCGCTCAGGCGAACCGGTCCGTTGTTCCAATTTGGCGCGAAATACTCCTACCCTTTCCGGTCCATTTCCGGGCTCATAGAGTCGCGCGGGAGAATTGTTAAAGGCGCAGAACAAATGTAGAGTGAAAGCAACCAAGCAAACCGGAAAGATACTCCTACTACTAGAAGTACTAAAACTACTACCACTTGTACAGCAAGAATGAAAGTTAGTGGTTAAATTTTCCCCTTAGCGCAAAAAAAAAACACAATATGGTCCTGCTGTAATAAAAAAAAGTGAAATAGTCAATATAAGTATAAAAATACTGCTCATGATAATAAACTTTTGTTTGAGTTCTACCATTTTTTTTTTAATTCCAGTGTTTTGTTTTATTTCAAAATATTTTTGTTGTATAAAAATTAACATCCTTACGTTTGTTCTTCTTCTTTTGTTTGCAAGTCAAGACAAATAGGGCAGTGAGAGTGACTATAGCTATTGTCTGATTCGGCACACCTACAATAATTTCTGTTATTACTGTGAAAAGAAGGAGGGTGAAATCACATCTCATTCTGTCACTGTCAGAGAGACTTGTTTTTTTGAGAGGTTTACTGTATATGTTTCGGTGATAAAATCATGATTGTTTGATTTCTTGACTCGTTAAAACTGATAATCTAATAAACAAGGCATTCAAAAGATTGATTAAAAAATAGATGTTTAAACAGGTACTTAAACATGTCAAAATGTGTAGCCTTTTCATTTCAGTTAAGAGAACCACAGCTTGGTTATAGTGCCGTGTTATGAGGTCATAGGTCAGTAGCACGATCGTCAGAATCAAGAAGACAGCCGAGGAAGAGCACACAGATTGAAAGTAACACTATTCTACATATGGTCCTAGAGGTATACAAGGGAATTGTATTATTGTGAAGTAATTAATGTAAATTGTTTTATTGGTCTAGTGTTGCTACACACATGATGTAATGTATTGAAGTCTTTTGAAATTCCATATTAAAAAGACCAATTTTGTCAGTAACATCTTTTTCTATTCAGCTGTTTATTTAACCCGGGTATTTCTATAGAATCATAACAGGTAACCTGAATGAAGTGTGTGTGTGTGTTTGCTGCTGTCATGTCCTGCTGTGAGCGACAGGGGTTGTCCAGCGCCCCACTGAGCCTCTCCTGCTGACTCCACTTTGTTGCTGCCTCATCAAGACAAGTCTGGACCTGGCATGCAATCAGCCGCACAAAATCATCTCCAACAGACATCATTAGTGACAATGATTCAACAAGTACAATTTCTCAGCAATTTCGAAGAATCAAGCACACAGTAGATCACTTAGTTCCTTTATTTTTAACCACAAATAACTGGCTTGAGTCGGATTTATCTTTTTGTTTCTGTCATATAGAATAAGAGAGAAGAGGAAAGATCTTTCAATATTTTGAGCATTTCCTGTGTTTGGTGAGAGCTAGATGAGAATATTGATAACAGTCCAGAATGAGGGTGGGAGGGTTTTGGTTAATAACCTGTGCATCCATGATGGAAACCCCACAGAACAATGATGCACCATACAGTCATTAAGCATGTTGTCCACCCTCTTGTGAATTCTCTTAATTATTCAAAGTGAACACAGGACTAAATCAATTAATGAATCAAAACTACCAACACAGTCGTTGCCATTCAAAGAGCTTTTTTCATATATGACACCAAGATGTGGCCACCATAACGGACACACAAATATTTAGTTGCTCTGGAATCACACAGACCAGATGCATTCATCATGTGCATATTGTGATGGGAAGATAAACACAGGACAGCGTTTGATTAGCAGCCCACCGTGGGTCTTCTAACAGCGGGTTATTGTGTGTCCCGCTCTTATCTGGCCCTTGATGCGGTGACCATGGCGACAGCATGCGAGGATGTTGCTCTGTGACAGCCTCTGTCTCTTTGGGTTAGACTCAAGTAAACTAATATTATGTAAAAAAAACAAATCTTTTTTTCATAGCTTGATAAAAGATACTGAAATATATTAGAGGGATAAGCCCCTTGAGATTAGCAATCTGATTTTTGAGGGCGTCCTTAACATACATATACAGTACATATACCAAAACAACATTTATATTCACACATATAGACAAAAACAAATAAAATGGATGCATGGCTTAAAAACACACAATAACAGCTCCAGTCCTGAATTCGATTTGTCATAAAGTCAAGTAAGACCATGAAATTGGCCACAGCTTTGACCAATAGCCTATAATTTGACATTTATGGTCATCGACAATGTGTAAGGCTTGAATTTATCTCTCCTGCAAGAAATACTTTTAACAGAGATCCAAATATGACTTCTTTTTTTTTAATAGAAACTCACGCCTGTGTGAGAATAGATACAAAGACAAAGGGTTGCTTTACTCGGCTGAGTCATTAAGTAAATATAGAAGTGGCGAGGAGGAAATGAGAATGAAAAAAAATGCCTTGTGAGTACAAGATGTTGCAACAGTGCACCACCCAATCCTGTACATACCTATGCAAATACCAAGGAGTTTATTGAAAATAATCCAGGAAACATGGAGAATCTCAACCAGCATGTGCAACGGTCGCTAATGTATGAAAATGATATTTGATTACGATGATAACTTACTAGTGCAATGCATGTTAATGTCTGAGTTCCTCTTTTATAGCAGGGTCATTACCAAACTTTCCAAACGGGAAAACGAAACAATGTGCTTCCAGCAAAGTGAAAGTGCTTAATGTTTGCTCATAATGACAGTGACTTTGCAGCAGTCAAACGGTGAAATGTGTGATTCTGTAACATCTCAGTGGCATGACACACTGAATGAAAACCAAAGGTCACGGATGTTACCCAGAGATTATTAAAAGCAGCTGTCAGGAAAGGACATTTTCTGAATATTTTCCTGGGGGTCTCGCCTCTGCATGATCCATACTTTTATCTGTTTCACACGAGCAGGGAAATTCCCGGGGAAGTGATAAGGAAAACTGCAAAGTCATGCTGTGTAGGTTGAGATCGGAGGACTGGACTGGACTACAGCGGGTCGCGGTCACGTTCTCTGACGTAATATCGCGAGAAGTGAGAGGCGGTATAAAATCTCCCTCCGAGCCCTTCAACCCCTACACTCCGCTCCATCCCAGATACAGGTACGTGCTGCAAAACCGACCTAATGACACTGATAGTTCGTGAAAGAGCGTTCTAGTTTGTATTTTAAAAGTTCCGTTCTTCTGTTCATTTGAGTTTTTTTGTTGTTTAAGTTTCATAGCTGTTGCTAAGCTGTTCAACAAGTGGTCTCTCGCATAACGTTGTTCATACTGTAAAACCGACAAGCGTTAGTAGAGAAAGGGGTTTATAGGTAGGGTCAATGGGTTGTTTCTGGGATTTTTCATTCACTTTAACGCCACAGACATCGCGAGAAAAAGAAATCGTTAACGTTTGCTAACGTGCGGGAAATGCCGACGCGCACTCGCGCTTGATCTCTTTATTTTCCATCAGTGAACTCAAGTGACCACATTTTTTTCCCTTTACCGCAAAAACATTGAAAAAAAAAACCAGTTCGTACGAGGAAACACTGTTGAATTTAAACAGATAAGTGCAAATAGTACGTTTTTTTTGTTATTGTTGGCAGTTCAAGCATCCAGTTAAATTTATATCCTTAAAAGGGCTGTTGCTTTGATTATCAAACACATTTCTAACTAAATCAAGCCCAACATCTACACATGGTTTTGTCTGTCATTAGTCATTTGCTAATGACTGATGGTTGAAAAATAATATTTTTGTCTAATGCATTTACTGGAGCTATTTTTTCTCAGATTATGATGCTTTTATGTACATGTAAATTTAATATGTTTTGGATTGTTCCAAATCAGTCCAAAAATATATGTCATCCAAGTATGTCAACATTGGCTCTGGAGATTAGATTTTTTTTTTCGTTGTTTTCAGACATTTACATGCAAGACAATTACAAAACATGATTTGATAAATAAAAAAAAAATCATGAGACTGAACTGCTTTACTATTGATTTCTGTATTATGTAATTTCCATGTTCTGTAAATGAGGAAGTGGTTTATCATAGTTTAACCACTAATCTCATTCATAAGAAACAATACACAGTGGCTATTTGATTGTTTTTGTAATGCATACCCATTTCTTATTTCTGTAATCTGGTCAGACCGAAAATGGCTGCAGGCAAGGCACACATTGGAAAGCTGGCCCCAGACTTCACAGCCAAAGCAGTGATGCCAGATGGACAATTCCAGGATCTGAAGCTGTCGGACTACAGAGGTGCACCACATTCTGTTTGTTGGGCAGAGAATAGTTTGATAATGTGATCCCACAGCAGCATATTCAACAGACATTCATTTACACTACTGAAGGCTAGAGTGAATGAGCCTGTCATTATCATTCATGCGTCCCCACATTGCAAACATGACCTCACGTGTTTTCCCTTCCTCTGATGCAGGGAAATATGTTGTCTTTTTCTTCTATCCCCTGGACTTCACCTTTGTGTGTCCAACTGAGATCATAGCCTTCAGTGATGCTGCTGACGACTTCAGGAAGATTGGCTGTGAGGTCATCGCTGCTTCTGTTGACTCACACTTCTCCCATTTTGCTTGGTAGGTGCACAGTTTTACATTTAAAGCACCCGTATTTGAATATTAGGTTTGCTGTTACAAACGGCTCACTTTTACTTGTGATCTCATAGGACCAACACACCACGTAAGCAGGGGGGCCTGGGCACCATGAAGATTCCCTTGGTGTCTGACACCCGGCATACCATCTCTACAGATTACGGTGTCCTGAAGGAGGATGAGGGCATCGCCTACAGGTGCGGTTAACACTGTGGAATTGTGGGGCGGTCTCGGTAAAACCAGTGTAGCTGCTTCATGCACTATTCATGCTCTTTATGTTTACTTCAGGGGTCTGTTCATCATTGACCCCAAGGGCATCCTGAGACAGATCACCATCAACGACCTCCCGGTTGGACGCTCTGTTGAGGAGACACTGCGTCTGGTCCAAGCCTTTCAGTTCACTGACAAACACGGAGAAGGTACTTTAGTGCGCTAACACTGCAGATGTTTGACACTTTAATGTCTGTAATGTCTTATACCTGGAAGACTGCGAAAAATGTGCCACACGTTCAGTCTTATAATTACTCTCACCATGCAATCAGTGGCCTAATTTTAAGTAAATTAATAATTTAACTGTTGTACAACTAAAACATTATCATTTAAAGTTTCTAGAGACAGAGTAAAGACAATAAAGGCTTATTCCCTTTCAAAGGTTGCTACTCCTATCGAGTGTTATTTATATAACAAGACTCAGAGGGTAATAAATTGAGTGCAGTGCAATTTAATTTTGCATTGTGCAACAGAACCTTTGATGTCTTTCCTCATTAAGCCTTAACTGTTTCGGCTGGCTTTTTTCTCCTCAGTGTGTCCGGCCGGCTGGAAACCAGGAAGTGATACTATCAAGCCTGATGTCCAGAAGAGCAAAGAGTTCTTCTCCAAGAACTGATAAGCCCAAGGCCAGGATCTGCAGCCTGCTGTAGGAGATTTCAAATAGAGATTATATTTCCAAAAAACAATATTTAAGTCAGCCGCTGTGCCTGTGGAGTTCTTAGGAAACAGTTTTTGTAGTCAACGCGTTGTGCAGTATGTTGCCTCTAGACTGGATAGTGCACGTAAGACCAACGTGTATTACTGTTTCACTATGTTGTGCTGAGATTGATAAATGTCTTCTTACTTATTGTTAAGTATTGGCATGAAGCCAGAGTTTTGTTTTTTTGGTCTGTTTGGATTTTTTTTTTTTACACAGTGAACCACCATTTACACTTTCATTAAAATAAAGATTACATGTTTATAACACTCTGCAAATAATCATGCTTATTTCTAGCATCACAGATGAGACGTTTGGATCTTTACACATACTTGATATTAGTAATATCAAGTCAGGTACATGTTAGATGATATGTCGTATCATATGTGTTTACTTAAGTAACTGGGCAAGATAAAGTTCAATCTGAAGTATTTAAACTAAACTAGAGGGTTTAGCTGTAAAATTACCTTGTGTTTAAGTTTAAGTTTAATATGGCATTAATAGGTTACAAGATGCCAGCTTTTTAAAGTCACCTGACCACTTGACTAAAAGTCTTTAAGTACCTGATGTTAAATGTATGTATTAGATGAAACACATCTTCATATATGTAAATAGGGTATACTATATCATGTTGCTCTAGGTTATGCAGTGTTTTTCTGATTATCTGAATCAGTTTTTTTTCTCGCATTGTTGATAAAATTAGCAAATGTAAAAAATGCACTCATTTGGCCCTAAAGCAGCACTTAGACTGAAAAGCTAAACTTAGTATAATATAATGTAACATAGGTCCTCAAAATGTATTGGAGTAAGTATACAATAGCAGAAACCTAAAACACCTCACACCAGTATGTTACTTGGGTAAATATACTAAATGCTGCGTTGCTAGTAATATTAATTAAGTGTGTGTCTTGGCTGTTTAACAGTTGATTTACGCTTCAATGATGCAAAGGCTTTATTTTCATATGGAGAGATTAATTAGATATCAGTGCAATTCAGTTATTAGACCCCAATGTCTCTCTCTACTTGTGCTGTCACGAACATATTTCCAAACATTCTAAAGTTAAATCATTTGTCTACACTCACAGCTCACTATTAGATGTAGTAAAATAGTCGTGCAGTAACTCTGGTTTGATATGCCAGTCAGTCAACTTTCCTTTAATTTTGTATGACTTCAGCTGACAGTAAGTAGACAATTTCATCATTAATTACAGCTTTGCAGATACGTCACTGTGCCATAAACCGCGACAGACTGCGGTTGAGGACATTTTCGGCGGGAAAGACCCTTTGTATGCTAATATTTCATTCATTTTTGTGTGACTTCAGCCTAACCCTACCTGTTTGGAACTGATATAGGCCTCTCACACATTAATATAATCAAATATTAAAAATATTCGGTAAGGTGCCAAAAATATAAGCCGAGCACCTGCTGCATTATTTGCTATCAAATATTCATATACGTATATCTTGTTTAGCTAGGCTAGGCAAATTGGGGATTAGCATTATCCGCACCTAGAATAAGCAAGGAAAAATGGCAGCCGGGAAGATGTGCATGAGAAAGAGCAAGGAGGAAACTGCTAAGGTTTGACCACACTACATACCAGCACACAATAACATGATTATCATTTAATTGACACAGTTTGTGTATTTAAGAACCAATTTTGACATGAGTTTCCTGTTTTGGGTGAATAATGTCGTTGGCCATTGCGCCATCGTGTGTGACTCGCAAGTCCTAACAGGTCAAGTTCCTCCTGACTCCTCGACGCTTTTGCTTTTGTGTGTCAAAGTGGACGGGGTTGTTCCTGAAGGAACTGAAAACAGAACAAGAATCCCTCGTGTTTGTGAAGAGGGCGATGGCTGTGGCAGTCTCCTCCATTACCTACCTGAGAGGGATTTTTCCAGAAGATGCCTACAGATCCAGATATCTGGAAGGTGAAACATAAACGACCACAGGGGCCAGCTCATAGGAACAGCCTGACCTAACCACACATATGACATGTTTAACACAGTCTTTACGCCGTTTCTCTACCTGGTAGTTTCAGCTGCATTGAAATTGGTGGTAAAAGAAATAGATAGAAATTGCATTTTAGACATTACAACTATAGAATATTGTTCCTAAAACATATTTTAAAGGGACATTTTCAAGGTTGTGGTGGTAATCTTTTCTGCATCGTATGTTTTCCATTTCACCAGATCTGTGCATCAAAGTTTTGCGTGAAGACTGCAACACCTCTGGTGCCAATAAAGTTGTGAAGTGGTAATTAATACACAATATTCTTGTCTTGATACTACAAGACAATATAGTAGTACATCAGTCTGCTGCCCACAGCAGCTAGCTCACCTCCAGAACGCAGAACCATTTAAAATGGACAGTCGGCTCAGATAATTAACACTTGTTGGTTCAAAGGTAGTTTCTTAACCTAACTAATGTATGGCCTGTCTTCAAACTTGTTCTAGGATGATGGGCTGCTTTGATGCTTTGGAGAAGCAGTATGTAAGTTAATGCATCCATGAATGCTTTTGATTTTGAATCTTTACCTGGTACTGCCACTAACTATGCTATTATTTAATGTTGTGCTCCAAACAGCTCCAGATTGTTTAAAAAATTTGGTGTGTTTCAGCTATTTCATAACCAAAGTAAATTAAATTAGAAATAGAACATAAGGCTTAAAATCATGTTCCAGTAAACCACTATTTCACTGTCTCTTTCCTGAAATTATAACCCAGTTTCCCAAGATAATCCACTGGCCTCGTTGTAAGCAGTTTGATATAGAAGCTATTTCCTTTGTGCATCACCTCTGAAAAGGAAGTGTGCGCAGTGAGGTGCTAGTTAAATAAGATAGCAGTATTCACAGCTCAGTCAAATAGGAGGCCATAAGTGTTTTCATTTTCTGTCTTTTACTGTACATGAGCCTCCCGTCCTGGTTCCTTATGTGCCATGATATGGTGGCGTTCAGTGGAAAGTTTCTACATGAAACTGCTCGTGACAAGGTCTGGGGAATACTTTCTGTATCAGATTGTGATTTATAAATTACGAGACAATCCTGTGGAGTTTTTAAGAAATATATATTTCACTGGAGTCTTAATCATGAGCCATCTTTTTACATTGTATTTGACAAAAAGCAGACATTTCTATAGCCTGTATCTCTAAGATTGAGCACCTTGAACAAAAGACAATTTAGACTGATAAACGGCAGTTTAGGTCAGAGTAAAATATGTATTTTCACTTTTGGTACAATCTGTTCTTTCATGGCAGTACATCAACATTAATTTTTAACACATTACATAAGTTTACAAGTGTAACTCAACATTTATTGGAACCTAGGTGTACACCAACCCAGAGGAACCTAATGTAAGTTCTCTCTTAAAATTAAGACATTTTTAAAATTAATCAACAGAAATTAATTTATCAACTCATACTTCCAGTATGTACTTACAGTTATTTCTCTCTTTTTTGAAGTGCATTGCTGAGTCATACCAGTTCAAGTTTAAATACACTGTCAAGGGGCCAGGCATGGACATACTAAGGTTTGGATGAATGCTCCATGTGTGCATCTGTGTTTTGGATGAGCCTCTACAATTTATTTGATGTTGACATACCTCCACAACACCCCAGGAACAACAATGTGCAGATGCAGGTGACACTGGAGGACACCAAGAGAGCCTTGGTGCTGCTCATCAGGAAGCTGTTCCTGCTCATGCAAAACCTGGACGCCCTCCCCAACAACGTTTACCTGACCATGAAGCTCTACTACTATGATGACAGTAAGTATGTCTGACCAAAGTTTAGCTCAAATTTTTAGGTTGCAAAGTGAAAACATTTCCCGCTCTCCCTTCAAAGTCACCCCTGCTGACTACGAACCACCAGGCTTCAAGGAGGGCGAATATGACAGTCTGTGGTTCGAAGGCGTGGCTGTGCACTTCAGATTGGGTGATGTGCAGACGGCCTTCCACACCTTGAGAGTACGTGTGTCAGTAGAGCAGGGGCGACTGAAGCAGCTTCAAGAAGGGAACCACCTGAGGGAGACCATGCAGGCTCCTCAGAGAAATTCTCCAGAGAGGATGATGAGCAAGGTGGAGACAGGAAGATGATTATTTTAGTGCTTTGCTTTTGTTTGACTGAAAACAATACTGTATGGATGTCTCACTCTGGCTCATTCCTGTTAGAGCAGTGCTCTCTATTCTCTTTATAGTCAGTGTCATGTTATTACATTTTCTTTTAAAAATCATTTTACAGGAACGTCTTAAGAAGACAAATGAAGAGGATCTACCTTCTGAGGATGGTAAGTGTATGTGCTGGTACCGTGACAAAAGCTGGAAAATGTAGAAAAACTTCTACTCTGTCGACTTTCTTTAAACAGAGTCTGCACAGTTCAAGAAACCTATGAGACCTGTGGCAAAGGTACAGATGTGTTCAGGCATGATTGAATTAGAGTACATCTTTATTATAATTACAATAATGCAAACGAAATAGCTAATTATCTTTTCTTGTCTATCTTAGAGAACTGCAGCTGCCAAAAATCGTGGGAGGAAGAGAAGAAGAATTCAGTCATGACATTTACACAAAACAAAAGCTCTGTTCGCAAAGTGAACTCCCACATGTACTGGTTCTCGTTTTACTGGTATATCAAACACTGTTTACTTTCATGCTACAAATGTTTTGAGAAATGTCTCTAACCAAGTCTTCACAATATTATCTTGAGGCACAAAGCAGGAAGTTACCCTCACAGTTCTAATTTAGACAAAAAAAAAAAAAAAAGTACAAACTAGATAACTTGATGTTCAAAGTGCCTACTTTTTTATTAATTTGCATGGATAAAATAGATTTATTTGTATTGTTGAGGCAATAAAAACTTGATTTGTAAACATAAAAATCTGATTCAGTTCAAGGATGGCAGATATTAAGAAAATGCAGTGCAAATCATCTATGAAAATATGTGGGTCATATCCGTGGTTTTTTAGCTGAAATTAATCAGGGTTCACTGAAGACTTTTACAGCCATTGGCTACTTTTTAAAAATGACTTCAGTGTTATCTGTCACATCATATTCAGAAAATACTAGAATAATACCATGGTTTATTTTTAGCATGGAACAGAACTCCCTTGATCGTGCTCATTTCTGATCTCTCTGGGCACCAACATTTGATGTTTCCCTGAGCAATGGAAGCGTTCTGTGTCCTGGTCTTGACCTTTTTTTTTTACAGTCTGCTGAGGAAGTGTTACAGCTCCATCTTCCTGTCAATGTGCGCATCTCAGAATAAGCTGTCAACATCTCCCATCTCCACAAACACGGTCTTCATCTGTGAGTAGTACTCAATCGTCACCTGGCCGTTCTCCCGCCCTATGCCTGGTGAAGTTAAAGATCTGAAGTTTAATTCCACTTCTACTAATGAGAGCAGGGTAGCACTGAAAAAGCAAGGAAGGAAACACTCTCCAAAATGGTCAGAATAGCTGCTGGTGAGATGTTCTGTATTAGACTTTGCAGTTTATTACAATGACAAGACGATACCTGACATTTTGAAGCCTCCAAAGGGCACCTCCACAGGAGTGATGTTGTAGTTGTTGATGAAACAGGAACCTGCCTTGAGGTGTTCCACCACACGATGGGCTCGCCCCACATCCCTACAGACACAAAAGTTGATTTCAAAGTAATTTTGGTGCTATAAATCTGTATTTTTCAGAAAGATTTAAGTGCCCTTGATGTCGTTCCACAGACCTACCTGGTGAAAACTCCTGCAGCCAGACCCATCGTGGTGTCATTAGCTCTCTGCAGCACCTCATCTTCTGTTTCAAAAGACAGCACAGACATGACAGGACCAAAGATCTCTTCCTTCACACAGGTCATTTCATCTGTGCAGTCACCTACAG
>KV751338.1:368465-382787 GCA_001698575.1 Mola mola
TTATCATGTCTGTATCTTCATAGTGATCCATCCCCTTAAATATTAATAATCTGCAACACCATAAGGAAGAGTACATGTTGTGTGTCTTCCGAAAGCCCTGTATTCATGAGGTCTTACCCAATACACAAGGAGTCATGTAGTATCCTCCTCTGAGTTTGGGATCTGATGGCACAAAAGGTTCACCTCCACACAACACTGTAGCTCCCTAAAAAAAGTACAGTTCATATTAAGCTCTAGACTTAAACTGTTACACACAAGCCTGTTGACATAAAAGGATATCACAAAAGGACCAGTATTACCTCTTTCTTTGCCTGATCAACAAAAGAAAGGACATTTCCCAGGTGAGGTCTGCTGACCAGTGCTCCCATTCGGGTGCTCTCCAATAGAGGGTCTCCAATCTCGATTGCCCGTGTCCTCTTCACCACCTCTTCCACGAACTCAGGTAAAATGTCCTTCTGAACAAAGACCCTTGTACCGTTGCTGCAGACCTGTGAGAAATTTGATCACATCTTCATGTGTAGATTGGACACAAGATGGAACTGTTACAGCGTATCAAAGGCAGGATGCTCAATCTACCTGGCCTTGAGATAGGAAGTTGGCCATAAGAGCTCCCTTCACAGCGTTCTCCACATCACAGTCCGGAAAGATGATCAGAGGAGATTTTCCCCCGAGCTCCAGAGTCACATGCTTCACTCCTTTGGAGGCCATCTCCATAATCTGTACGTATGAGTCACATGGCAGAAGAATGTGCATCGACTTTTCAGATTGGGATGAAGAAAACAGGCATCAGAATCTTTAACATTAAATCTCACTCTAGACACTTAATTTCCAAATCTTAATTCTAATTCATGAAAGTCATATACTCGTGGGTTTTATGACAGAGTGGTGTTCTGTTGTTAATATTTTATACCTAAAAAAAACAAGAAATGTTGACAGGATTTCACAGTTTTTAGGACCCGACCTTCTTGCCTGTTGGCACACTCCCAGTGAAGGACACCTTAGCTACATCTGGGTGGTGGCAGAGTAAGCTGCCAGTCTCCTGGCCGCCCTGCACCACGTTGAACAGCCCCTCTGGAGCACCAGCCTCCGCATAGACCTCCGCTAGCATAACTGCTGTCACAGGAGTCACTGGTGAAGGCTTAAACACCATGGAGTTGCCTATTTTAGATAACCGACAGGAAACAAACAAACAAAAAAAGTAAGTAATTAAAATTGACTACTTTAATCAAATACATATCAAATCTGCACAATCCTGTGAATTACAAATACTTAGACATAGTGACATAAACAGACAGTAGCTGTAATTTTGAGAAAGTGTTAATATAGCGTTGCCTTAAAAGACTGAAAATTTGTGTGAAGATAGATATGACAAATTGACTTAATTATATAGCTGTAGGGCCATATGGAGGTTATGTGACATTGAAATGCTCAAGGTAAATTTGGCTGCATTATTACATGTTAAAGATTAACTGTTCCTATCAAATAAGTCAAAACTAGAAGAATTTCAGAAGATATTTGTCTAATATTGTGCCATTTTTGAGAAATCTAGGATATAATTTGTAGGATACAGTGAGATACAGACTCTGCCTATCCTTAAAACTTTGCCTTGAGTTCCAGGATTTTCCCCCAGCTTTAAGGACTAACTCTAAGTTATGAATTATCTTATAGTACTAAATTTCTCCATTGTGGGGTTATGTAAATCCAAAACCAAAAAATGTATTTCCATCACCCAACTTTACAATTTCTTCACTAATGTCACTGATTTCTTTGAGCCAGTTTTTGGGACATTTGTCAAGATAATAAACAAGGCTACTCAAACCCTCCTGACAGTGAAAATATTGTAGAAGTGATAAATATCGTAAATAACTGAGAAGCATTAAATACCACAGGCTAGTGCTGGAGCTGATTTCCAGGCAGCTATTTGAAAAGGATAATTCCAAGCACCAATGCCAGCACAGACTCCGAGAGGCTCCCTGCGGGTGTAGGCAA
Source organism: Mola mola (assembly GCA_001698575.1). NCBI lineage: Eukaryota > Metazoa > Chordata > Actinopteri > Tetraodontiformes > Molidae > Mola > Mola mola. Next base: position 370,455 of record KV751338.1, read on the forward strand.
AGGATCCCCCAGGCAGCTGGACATGCTGACCTTGAGAAAGAAAAGGTATAAGTATAAAAATTAAAATCTTTTTTTACTGACCTACCAGTGCAGTAGGTCGCCAAACATTTGTACCAGCCACAAAATTTTACTACTTTCAAAACCAATTTAGATGGCTTTACATTAATTTCCCTATGGGGATTAATAAAGTCACATCTATCTCTAAAATTGTTAACTCTGAATTACAGCTCCCTGAGGAAAAATGTGGAATATAAAATAATTTGATTGGAATCCCTACCCTTTTTTTTTACAGAATTGATTTAAAAAAAATGTGTTTATTAATATGAGAAAAACTTATCTACCATGGTTGCAGGTGGCCTTAAATTTTTAGTTGCCAAAAAGGAAATTTTGCCTACATTTTTACTGATTAGGTCAAAGTGTTTTAACATGAAGCAGAATATTCCTACCAAACCTTGTGATTAACAGAATGTGGATTTCATAGTTCAGAATTTCAAGGGACATTTCTGTCTTTCGTGCATTTATCAGGTGTTTCGTTTTGTCCTCTGACAGACAGTTGCAAAGATGTACCAACCTGCCAGAGTAGTGGCCAGCCCTGCGTAGTACTCTATACAAAGTCTGGAGGAGTCCACATCCAGCCGGGCCTCTGTGATGGACTTCCCATTGTTGACCACCTCCATTTCAGCGATTTCCTCTCTCCTGCTCTGTGCATGAAAGACAGGTAGGTGGTGTTAGTATAACTGGAACACAGAAATCCATATCTTTCCCTGGATGAACTGGAGTAAAATGAATTTAAGTGTAAGGTATTAGCCCTAATTCAGGTTTGCGATTAAACTTGTGCTATTCATATATGAAAAGGTGAAGGTAATAAAAAAACAGTTTTGGAGCTAGAGTTCTCAAAATGTAATAACCTCAAGATGTTTAACATATTAATCCCCTTGTAAAACTTGGTAATGAACCATACAGTTGTTTTTGAGGTACTTGATTCACATACACTGGACAGAGGCAAAAACAATATCCTGTGCATACCTTTACCATTGCCCAGGGTAATAAGGAAATGTTAACTGTTAAACATTCAGCTGAGACAATAAAGATGTCTCAGATATCACCAGGACAAAGAGCCATCATCAACTCTGCAACACTTCAAATGTGGCCACCTCCATGATATGGGCAGCCTGTATCATGATCCTCGCCCTTTCCATCCCAGACATTTTGCTCCAGTGCCCAAAGGCACACTTTGCAGCCTCCACAGCCTGATCGACCTCCACAGCACCACATGGCTCCAAATGACACAAGACTCTCCCTGCAAAGTCAAACATTTGATGGGGGCAAAAATTATATAGGTAAATTACAACAACATGAGGTTTCACAATTTCTGTAACTGCAATCTCATTTAGCTTTTTATTAACTTAAAACTGGTTCAGTGTTTGCCATCCCTTAATAAATATGGAAACAATGCTGAACCTGTGTGCTGCAGGCTGTATTTAAAGTGGCACTCACAACAGGATAATGATGGCATTGTCACAAAAGGGGCCTTATTTCTGCCTGAATAGTTGGCTGGACATATGTTGTACACTAAATGTCTGCATCTTAAGATGTTTGCATTAGAGGCTATGAAGAGCCCTGAGATCAATAAGACTGCAAAACCTACAAGGTACAGAATCTGAAGGAAGCAATAGCAACTATGACGTGGTCATATGACTTGCTGCCCAGAGGCCTTGTATGGCCACCGTACAGATCAGTGTGTATCTGTACAAACATGTATGCACAGATAGTGGTCTTTAAACAAGTAGCTATCAAAAATCAGACAGAAGAGAGCATTCTGTAAAGAAAACTATCAAGTTTTCAAGGACTCATAACCAGCATAAACGCAGCAAATCACCCGTCACATAGCCACGGCCAACGTTCAGTTAAAAACAGGTACCATAACGTCAAAAGATAATAAAGACTTTACCTGTTGCGGGTTCATAAACATTCTCGTTGCATTTCTCACGGCTCGTTCTTCTCTTCCCAGCCCAGAAGTTCAGCGGGGTCGTGATATTTACCGAGCCCGAGGACAGGCATCGTAGGGCCGTCCCGTGGGGAGCAGCAGCAGCTGGCCACCGCAGCGACGCGGCAAGTTTCTGGAGCATTTTCAAGCGGGCTCAGTCAGCTGTTAAACATTAAAACCGCCGGTCAACCCATGCAACACTGTCATTTAATCTTAGCAGAACCAACAGCGTTAGAAAACAGCAACGGAGTTTCATTAAATCGTGAACTACGCTACTACCACAGTTAGCTAACGTCTCAAAACGCTAGCTACTTTTTCTTCGCCTTGTCATTCGTAATGTTTCACAGTTTTACTTATGTCATGACATGACAAACTTCCGCACAGACTTCCTGACACTTCGTACTTTCTCCACTGTGAATCTAATTAAGACTAGTTATAATCGGTGAACTTTTCATTTTTACACCGTATGTATCGTGTGGTTGAAACGCATTGGGAGGCGGGGCCAAGAGGGTCTTTGACGTCATCGATCGTAAGCCGGAGCGTAGCAGTTGATTGGATGCGTTCACTGTCACCCACATAAAGGATTTAACTTAGAAACTATTAGTAGAATTAAACATAAATCGCGTGTATCGAAATCGAACTTCGTAAAAGAAATACATGTAAGTAAATTAAGAGAAGTAAGATTTGACCGTGTATGAGACGAGCAGTGGTGGGGGAGGAGCTTCGCGACAATGATCATCCAGCACGGCAGTGCTGTGGGCATTTTGCAAGTATGGCCGGGGACAGTGAAGCACAGCTGAAGGACCGGCACGACAGCGCCCACATTATTCGACAACCTTTTCTCATCGGTGTCTCCGGGGGCACAGCCAGCGGGAAGGTCGGCACCCTAGCGAACTATTTTGACGATTTCCACAAACAGTCATGGTTAGATTTTGAGGTAGTAGGTCTGTTGGCCACCGGCTGCTCATTGACCGCGTGGCTTTAGCGACTCAGTGTTTAGGTTTGATTGACACCTCCAGCATGTGTTCAATCACCCAGCTCTTCGATAGCGCCGGGTTAGTTTGGCAAGCGTGTCCGCCGCCTATCACGTTGGGTTTTCTGTGTTTTTTCATTCGCCACTTCCGTCTCTTTGCACAGCGATCATTGATGTTACCTTACTTAGCCACGTAGCTAAATTCCATCACATGCTAGCAGCGGCGGGGGTCCTAAACAATAGCGGGCATGCTATTAGCATGCTTCAAGGCTATCAGAAATGTAAACAGTGTGGACAACAATTATTATGTGACAATTCATAATGATGAAATTCAGTATATTTTGTGGGAGAAATGCCACATAGTGTAGCTTTAGATTGAACTGCTTGTTGAGGGACGCGGTAAAGATAAGCAGCGACGGACGATAACGTTACGCGCCAGCGGGGGAAAAAAAAAAATCATCCGCGCCAATGGATATAATCAGATAATGTTACTGTTAAATAAAAGAAGCTAAATCAGGTTCCAACCAGGCTAGTTGCTGTAATTCAAATAAATTGAGCATGAACAGAAGCCCCCTTTTTTTTTTTATTTAATAAACAAAGTGCTAATTAACTGAGTATCCGCTGCTGCGTGGGCAGCGCTAAACTAGCGGCAGCACCTCCCCTGACCTCCTTCCCAGAAATGACAAGCGATTGTGCCCAGATACGTCATTACATTTCTGGGCGGTGAAGTGGGAGTATTTTGTGAGTGGAAACCGCACCTCCTGTAAGCCAGAGGCGGGCTGCAGTCAAAAGTCTCCTCATGACAGCTGCAACCAGGATACTGGAAGGACGGTTGTCTGTACTGTTTCCGACTGACTTAGCAATGTGGGTTTTATCAGCGGTAGTTTGGTTGTTCCTGGTAAACATAAAAATCTATTAATGCAAACAAAATGTTGAGACTAGATGAAAGCTTCAACAAGAAATAACCCATCGATCATTCGTATTCAGTAGTGAATTAATTGCCAGAATAAATATGTGAGTGAGAACAGCACCCTTACAGTGCTTCTGCAATTTAATATAAAAAGTGGGGGTAGGTTAATTGGTCACTCTAAATTGCCCGTAGGTGTGAATGTGAGTGTGGATGGTTGTTTGTCTCTATATGTCAGCCCTGCGATGAACTGGCGACTCATCCAGCGTGTACCCCGCCTTCGCCCCAAGATGCTGAGATAGGCTCCAGCCCCCCGCGACCCCTAACGGGATAAGCGGTAGAAAATGAATGAATGAGTGACTTTTGCCATTAAAATGAATTACGACAAAAAAACAAAATATTAACTTGATAAAAAATTCAGATCCCTTCATGAAATCTGAGTCATCGAGTTCAAATTCTTGTCCTTTTGTCTGAAATTGTTGCATGGAATGATTTCACACAACTTCCCATCTCCCCAGTGGGAGCGGCCAAATTCATTGTGGCCCAATTTCATTGACACAAAGGCACCAGGCCCTCGGTTAGCTGAAGAATGTCCAGTCAGCACTGGGTATGTGATTCATTCAGTTTGAAAGGTCAGCGGGGGGACACACAGTGATGTTCCTGGCACTTAACCTATGGCAGCGTTACCTGAATCATACAGGGTTGGAATTTACCCTCCCACTCTATTTCCTGGTAAGTGTGACTGGGTACTGACTACACTGAAACTAGTTATTACCGTGTTTTCACGCATCTATGGGTAGATGATTGTGGAACGCACCACTGTTGTTTTGGTTTCTTTTAACTATGCATCCTCATACATTTTTTTCCTCCCTATCTTTACGCTTGTACAGCGTGTTTAAACATTCCATTACTTACATAGTGACTTACACAATTATGTCATCTGTTTCTGCAGTCATCTGTATGCGAGAAAATCATGGAGCTGCTGGGCCAGAACAAGATCGACCACCACCAGCGACAGGTGGTGATCCTCAGTCAGGACAGCTTCTACAAGGTGCTAACTCCAGAGCAGAAGGCAAAGGCAATGAAGGGCCAGTTCAACTTTGATCACCCAGGTATGCAGCACATACTTGATCTGCAAGTAGAGTTGAACGTGCAGGTTCAAAATGTAGATGATGAGAAAAGACAAGCAAGCAAATAGCCAAGGTAGCATTAAAGTGATTAGACCAGGGACGTGCTCAGCACTGGGCTTTACTATCACATTGGTAATTACTTGCAGTATGTGTTTGGCAGTAGCTTAGACTCTATATTTGGAGCCTGATCTTGGCCCCCCACATGCTCTTGCTTCCTTTCTCGGCTGATTTTAAAACGCTATAGTCAGCGGCCTGTTCCCAGAGGCAGCTGCTATACGGCTCCTACTAAACGCAACACCTGTTCCACAGAAAATGTTCCCAGGTTACCAAACGTGCGCTGAAGAAGTGCCACGTGTCCATGAGAGCACACCAAGCTGGACTAACTGTGATTTAATTTTGTTATGTACCATCAAAAACTGAGCACGTCCTCTCTCGTCTCTACAGATGCCTTTGACAATGACTTGGTTTTGCAAACACTTCAACAAATCCTAGAGGGGGAGACTGTCCAGATCCCAGTGTATGATTTTGTCACTCATTCCAGGTGAGTGCCTCCGCTGCTTGTCCTGCAGACGAGACACGTGGTCTAACATAGCACAATCTTCCTAAACCTCATGTTTTGTTTTCTACTTGACTACATCAAGTAGTACATACAGCTGGCATCCCTCCACCTCTGCATGACATCACTGACAGGAAAGAGAAATCTTGTGTGTTGCTGCAGGAAAGACGAGTTTGTCACGGTGTATCCGGCTGACGTGGTCCTGTTCGAGGGAATCCTCATGTTCTATTCACAGGAGATCAGAGACCTCTTCCAGATGAAGCTGTTTGTTGATACAGATCCAGACACTCGACTCTCACGCCGAGGTGTGTGGTATGAGGCTTGGTTTTTTTCACAGCAACGGGTGTAACAACTGTAGAGTTGTTAGGTCCTTGACTAAGTTATGATTCAATTAGAGGGACAAGACATTATGACAGCATTGTTAAGTTCCTTCAAATTACAAACCAGTACTTAAGATAAAAGACCTCAGCTTATATATAAGTATATTGTTGTTACTTTATTACATGACTTGTAATATTGTATGTTGCTTTGTGTGGTTTCAGTTCTCAGAGACATCAGTGAGCGAGGTAGAGAGCTGGAGCAGGTGCTCGCCCAGTACATCACTTTTGTAAAACCGGCCTTTGAAGAGTTCTGTCTACCAGTAAGTAGCGTTTGTACATGTTACCCTTGTTTCAATGTACAAGTTGTCTGTGAAAGAAGAAATGGCAGCACAGACAGGCCAAAGGTGCATTGGGGATAACTGATCACAAAACTGTTCTGACCTGAGTGTTGTTTAAATTTCTCTTAGACAAAGAAGTATGCAGATGTGATAATTCCACGCGGAGCAGAGAACCTCGGTAAGAGCAGCTATATCTCGCAATGCACAGATTGTATTTGTATTGATCAGCTCAGGAGCAGTTTGTTTGGGGCTGCTCTGTTAAAAGGTGATTCAAATTGTTTTACAAGTCTTTAATGGCTGCAGGGGGGGCGAAGTAATATTTGATATGCCAGCTGGGTATAAATAACTTCAAAGTTTACTGGGTTGACTTTGATGCATGTTGCGTTGTGGGTAATGTAAGTCTCAGGTTATGACATGGAAGAATGGTGCGTAGGACGATTTAAAAAGAAATTGCCGGTTCTGCAACCTGTCTTCTGTGTCCCGCAGTGGCCATCAACTTGATAGTACAGCACATCCAAGACATTCTGAACGGTGGACCGAGCAAGCGTCACAACGGCTGCGTGAACGGCCACAGCACTCCACGTCAGCGGCGGACGTCCGAGTCCAGCAGCCGGCCCCACTGACCTTGTCGCACTTGTTCTCCCCGGGCGGACAGGGCTGTGGGGGTTGCGCTGTAAATAATGCCTGTTGGCATCCCTGTATTTAAGGAGATGCAAAAATTGAAATGCCTTTTATTATTATTATTATTAATTATTCTGACTAGTCTTCTTATTAGTTTCTTTCATTGTAATTGTTGAAGTTGGGATTTCAATTTTTGTCGAGAGTAAAAGAGAAGCTCTTGTTGTTCTTGTTATGAGACCATGGGTTAAAATTGCCCCCATGCATTTTCCCTCTGAGGTTGCATTTTGTTTTTTGTGTCCCCTGCTGCTCCATGGAAATTTATGCCGCTAATGAATAAAAGAGGGGAGTCCTTTTATTTAATTATTTTATTTTTGTAATGTCTGATAAAACTTGAAACCCATGATGGCCAGGGAGCCTGACAAGTGTTTGGGCGGGTTACAAACAAGAAGGATGCATGAGTGGAAGAAACCAGGATTGCACACTGTATTTGTACTGACAATCCTAGAGGTGTTTTTGTTTTTTTTGTTTTTTTTACTTCATGGTTTTGTGTGGTGTCAAGTGTTAACATTCGAGGGCTGTGTACAACATAGTGTCACCACAGCAAGTCATTGTGTCTGCAGAAACTCTACATGACTTCTCAGTACTTACTGTCACATGCCGAATAATGCAAATATCAGACCAATGAAGCCAAAGGCTGGAAGGTTCTACTAACAACTCTACTGACTCAACGTAGCATTGTGGGCATTTTGGGGATGCATGTATCCACTGTTTAATGACCTATTGAAGTATGACTCGGTCAAGATAGGCACTATGGATATATACAATTCCCAAAATAAGTTCGCTTTGCTCGGTTTTCACATAGAAAAAAAACCCAGTCCTGTCAAACAAGATGAAGGTATGACATATATATATATATACGCTCAGGTCGATTCACTATGAAATGCCAGAATAAAGGCATCTTATAAAGATGCTCTACGCCACAGCAATATCTGTTTTCCCAGTTGTGTGGCTATTAAACCACCAACACTCACCACACTGCCTCTGCAAAGTTGCCTCAGGTTAACTTATACAGCAAGTATCCACGACTGAAGCCAAGCTGATAATAAAAACTGATGAATCTGAATTTTGTATTCCATGTACTGTATTTGTGTTAATAGTGCGATTGGATGAATGGTTTGCACAGTATGACTGTTGGATTGGGCTATTGGATGATTTTTAATGAGTGATGTCTATTTCGTAATGGTGAATAAATTGATTACACTGAGCATCCTTGTCTGATTGCGTTATTATGTTCACATTGTTTTTCCTGAGACTCGAATGCTGCTCAGTCGAACGATGCGTTGTCCACCAAAAGTAGGTCAACCAGATTGTTTCCTGGGTGTCCACTAGAGGGTGCAATTGATTTGGCGTAGCTTTGCTTCGTTGAAATGCTGACGGATATGAGAGCTCTTACGACGGGCGTAACAGTTAGAAATACCCAAAATAGCTGGATAAAAATAGCCAGCACCTTGCACGTGATCGTAACGTCAAAATGAGACATATTATATGAAAAAATCGATTTGTTAACGTATTTATTCCAGCCCTGATGCACAATTTACAAGTTCTTCATGACTCAGAGAACAAGACTCAGAAAACAAATATTGTCCGAGAAGCACCTGAAGGTAGCAAGAGAAGTTGTCAAGATGGTGGTATGTGTCACTGCTGCCTCTGAGACAGAGATGCATTCCGGCAAATTTTGGCTCATTTTAAATCTCTCTTTACTTGTGTATATGCTCGACAGAAATTTGGGCTCCAGTTCAAAGCCATTCTGGAGAATGTCACCAGTGTACGACCGCTGGAAGAGGACTTCCGCTGGTTTCTAAAGGTAGAATGGCTAACAAACTAGCATGCTAGCTCCCTTCTTTACATGCTGATTTATTATTTAACTTTTCTCTATGTGATCCCTTACTGCCAAAAATTCATCACGTGAGTTAGAAATGCTCTATTATTACTATCTATTATTACTTGGCAACAAATGTTTTGCGCACGTGTTCAGCTGCTATCTTGGATCTTGCATTTAAACACGGTCGTCTGTATCTCGTCATCTTTCTGTAGCTGAAGTGTGGAAACTGTGGCGAGGTCGCGGGTAAATGGCAGTACGTGACTCTAGTGGTAAGGACTAACATAAAGTTAGTGTTCCTACATATTTTCTGTCTGCCTTCACACACTGTGCAACTGGCTCTGGGTGATTCCGCAGGAGAGTGTGCCGCTGAAGGGGGGAAGAGGCAGTGCCAGCATGGTGCAGAAATGTAAACTTTGTTCCAGGGAAAACTCAATTGGTATGAACGGATTTGACGCACTTTGACTTAATTATGTGAGGTAAAGAAAACTCTGAAAGTGTAACAGGTTGTCTGTGTTCTTACAGATATCCTCAAAGACACAATCACACCGTATAATGTAAGTAAACATAAATTAGTTGCCTCTTGCAAGCGTGACATATTTGCTCATTTTAAGTTCACACATTATTTTAATTGGAAAACCAGCAGCAGAATGATGGGAGTCCAGTGGTGGTTAAAGATTGCTGTAAGAGGAACATTCTCAAATATAAAGATGGTTCCCAATTTCTAAGCCAAAGTTCAAAGTTTTTAGGTCCCCTTCTAAACACTAAAGTTGTCTTATTTTGTTGTAATACTTCTTTCTTCTCATTATGGCTTAAAGCATTAAAGTTTACTTTCTAAGCTGCATTTGGTGGAAGTGATGGGGGACTTAATCAGCAGTGCTTCCATGAAAAAGATTCATTCAGAAGTTCAAAAAGAGGACAGCACTTCTTTTGAATGATTTTCTGAATATCTTTCGTTCTGTGTCTGTCCTTCTTGTTTATTTAGCTCTGATAGTAAAGCAACTCACATTTTTTCTTTTTTTTTTTTTGAGAAGTTCTTTTAACAATAGGCAGAAATTAGGTCACACAGGCTGCCAGACTATGATACTTGTTGTCTGTATTTGTTGAGTGCTGCTGCTTTTTGCAGACATTAACAGTGTTTACCTCTCTCTCTCTTTAATGGTGCTGTATGTTTGCTGGGCTGAGGGCTGAAGGCCGAAGACAGTGAACGGTTCAAGACAATGGTGCAGTTTGAGTGCCGCGGCCTGGAGCCTGTTGACTTCCAGCCACAAGTAAGAATCCATGAAGTTCTTCAGCGTTTGTGGTGTAGGCACCGGTGTGCCAGTAATCGCTACTCTCCCTCATATTAACTGTGGCTTCTTCTAAAATGAATGAAACGTTACTCTTAGATGGACTTGGCGCCCGTTTCAGAAGGGAGGTTTGGTGAAAACTCTGAGTTTGTTAACCCTGGAAGGAGGGAAACTCTGAGTCAGCTGCTATGGCAACTGAGTCTGTGAACCTAACCTGGTCGGGAGCACCTTTTCTTCAAATAACCACAAGTTTCTCTCAGTCTCCTCCCTCTTACCGAGCTGAAACGCTACCTGAGTTCCTCATGCATTCATTCAGTTAGTACCACATGCATTTCACTCTAGTTAGACTGTCTGATTTAAAACCCTGTTGGGACAGATTACATAAAAAATAGTTTGTATTGAACATTGCATGTCCTCTTTCCGAGGATCTGGATGAAGATGCTGCATTCCTCTGCAGCTAAATATGCGCCTGGAGACGATTTTGAGACCCTGACAGATGTATCTTCATTTCCCGGCCTATTTTTGAGTAGTATTGTTTTTTTGTTAGTCCATTATTCATCTTCATAATCTTATCAGTCCTCACGTGACCATTGTCAGCCATCATGGATGTTCCCTTACGTCTGAGCAGATTCTTGCGTTTCCCCCCTGTTTGGCGAGCCTCCGCTCCGCGGGTGAGGGGACGTTTAGGTGTGTGAAAGCAGCATTATGCTGGAGGTAAAGTTACTGCACCTTGAAAGAACCACTGAATGATACTTTGATTATATATCATATTCAACGTGATTAAACTGAGATACCAAAACGAGCCTGTTACACTTAAACTAACCTGTTTGAGTTATATGTGCCTATCTTATTTTAAGCTGCTTCCAAGTGTACTTCTCACCCAAAGGAGTGCACCTAAATGAAAATAAGTACAAGTAAAAAAAAAAAAAGTTCAGTTCAGACAACCTTATTAATCTCAAGGGGAAATTCAGTTTAAGCAGCCCACATGAATCATAGCTACATACATACAAACAGTATTTTCTTCTATTTTCTTGACCCCCCCCCTTTGTGTCCACTTAAAGGCAATTGAGAACAAAACAGGCCCTGGTCCTGGTCCTGGCCCTGGTCAGTTGCTCTGGAGTCGGTTCGCTTAAATTACCCTCATGTGCTTGCCAGTGTTATTATTGGTGTCAGTGTATATTTTGTTAATATTTATAACATTTATACAGCACATTTGATCACAAGTAAACAAATTGTGCTTTCATTTAGAGTCAGCAAAAAACAGCTATAATAAAGATAGCAAGTCATTAACGTTAACAAAATAAATAAAGGAAACGGCATAAAACACAGAAATAGAGACGTCAGTGGCGGCGCCAATGTGGCAAAGACAACCGGATCAGTTTCTGTTTTTCTCAGAGTTACAGCTGGCAACAACACAAGCATATTCATTCATTTGGTCTACAATGGCGTCAGTGAAACAGAAAAAACTGAGCTTGACTGCATAGCCAGACTGTACTTTCTCGTGAGATTTCGTGCCTGATGGATGATGACAAAGTTGTGACGTTTAAGTGAGGCTCATAAAAGAAACACTATAAATGCTGATGATGTCATTATTCTATAACTATAGGATTATAATGAACAATTATTTACTATATATTTAAATCCACTGCAGGCTGGCTTTGCTGCACAAGGAGCAGAAACTGGAACCCTGTTTTTGGAAATCAATCTACAAGAAAAAGTAAGTGCAGCGGGAACAAACTGAGGACTGGTTTTCTTTTATCTATCTCTCTATCTATCTATCTATCTATCTAGTCTATCTAATTTATCTAATAGATGTTAAAACTCATACTGCACTGTTTACATTGATTTGGATTTAGTCAATCTTTTTTTTGTTTTTTTTTTACAAGTTCTTTCATTCATTTTTTTACTTTGCTTCTATTTGTCTGTTCACAATATGACGGCCTCTTTTTTTTTTTTAAACCCATTGCAACCTCACAAAATCTTGTTTCGTATTTTCCAGGACTGGACGGACTACGACGAGAAGCTCAGTGAGTCAGTGGGAATATATGAGGTCACACATCAATTCAAAAAGTGCTGATGTCGTCGTGTGAAGAGCCTCATGAACTGTCAAATGGACACTACGGCAGGACCTAATCAGACCTTTTTCCTTGCCTCATCGCACACCTCAGATGCTGAGGTGGCGAGGTCTAGTGGATTAATGGCCCAAATTCTGTTTACACGTCTCAGATTAATCAACACGTTCAAAACATCTTTCACTGCCTCAATAAAATTGGATGGTAAACCTCTTGAGAGAAGCGGTTTCTTTGTACATTTGAACTTTTGAACCAGTGCAT
>KV751338.1:385855-397681 GCA_001698575.1 Mola mola
GCTGACTGTGTGCTTGCCCTCGGGTTTGAGAAGATGGAAAGGGGCTCCTTGTCTGCAAAGGTATTTAGTTATATGTCTTAGTGCTATTGTGGAGGAGGTGGGCAAAAACAGGTGCTGTTTTTAGTTGTAGTTGTTGCAGCTGCGAGGTTGTCTTTGCTGAGAGGACAGAATATTAGCTGGTTTCTGCGCTCAACCTCTGCCCCTGTGAAACTGAGAGATACACCCCATTCATAAATGTTAAAGAAGGACCACAGCAGACATTACAGATGGCTATAATGCACCAATGAAATAAAGAACTAATTAACAGCTCCTTTCTTTTATTAGTTTTTAATTTGCTTCATGTCAGTTTTTACTGTTTTCAGTCAAACTACAGGGGAACAGATAGATGTATTTTATTGATTCCATTCTGGTAAATGGGTAAATATTCACAAAAATAGAGTTCTATTTTTAAAACAAAACTAACATGCTGAGCAGATTGTCCAAATTTGAGTCTTTCTCTAATATTCTCCAGTAATTAAACCATGAGAAATAGAAATCTAACAGTATCTATCATCAACCAAACAGCCACTTCTAGAGGCGGACATGTTGGTGTCGTCACAATTCAGTCCCAACTCTCCACGATCGGACTCGGCACTGAATCAATCCACAATTTAAAAATAATAAAATCTTGGCTGAATGAATTAAAACAGAGCGCTATTTTCATTCCCTTCTCGCGGCGCGATCCGCATCAAATCATTTACTGAAGTACAGCTGGCAGTTAAGATGAATGAATACAGCCTTAATAGTTAACTGATTAACTCAAAAGCAAATACTGGTCTTGCCTGTATGCGAATGACAAAATGAGGGGGAGGCATCCGCTTTGCTGCTATTAAGGTTTTGTTTCCAGCATGAGAGCAAGCTGTCTTTCCACGTTCGCCTCAGAGGAAAACCATCACGGCACAACATGCTGAGTAGCTGCATAGTGTTATTTTCCTCACCAGAGTTCATGCTGCAGTGTCTGTCGCTCAGCCAGTCTTGCCTCCTGTTGGGACGTCTCGGTTAGTGTTCGACTGACAGGAAGGAGCAGTGCTATCTTCTCCTGTTACGGTAGCATAAATGACCAGATCGCTGGTCTTAGTTTTTTATTGCTGATTGCTTTCCTCCTCTGTGAATATTAGTTTTTGAGTGATGCTGGAGAAATGATTCACAATATCACCATTGTCCTTTTACTCTTAGTTCTTCAGGACAAATATTTCAATTATTATGTTAATTGATTTATTTATTTTATCCCTGAAAATTGGGGATATAATGATATCATAAGCACTGCTGCACACTGTGCCACTGCAGATCCTTCAAAAACTATTTGAGGCTTCATTTTCATTTTTGCACATTAGTATATTGGCATGACTCAGTGGATTTTCTGTCTTTTTCTGACATCAGGATTGGACAATATGGGGTGTTTCTGGTTAAAAAAATACAGTATACATAATATTTATGTAATATTTAATAGTTTTCTGCCATTTCTGCATTACTATGAGCCTAATCTCACCACAACAAAATACGAATTGATAAGGAGATCATGTACCCTCATCAAGAAATGGTTCTAACTGCCATGTTTTTTTTGGTGTACATCAGGGATTTTCAGGGTTTACTCTTGCATGTTGTCCGAGTTGACTAGTTTATTTCGTGCGTTACTACATAATGTGACAGAAGAGACTTGACAGCTCCCTACAGATGTTTGTGCTATGTTTGTCTTCTGCCATTATTTCTGACCTGTTTTAACATTTTGGAAATCACATCTTGTTGCTGTGTAGATACAATATTCCATCACTCTCTTTTATAACGTTCAGCCTTTTCACAAGGTGAAAAAAAAACAAGTAAAAAACCCTCTTTCTAGTTCATGGACAGGACCAATCCCATGGACAAGCACATGGAGGTGATGATCAACCGCTATGGCATGGCGGCAGCTCCGGCAGCACCACAGATGTTTGGCAACGCCGGCAGAGAGCACATGGAGAAATATGGTACATGCTGCACGTGTGTTTGAAAAAAAGAAGCAGCTTTTAAGGTTTTAAAAAGGTTGACTATTAGTACACATTTGTTTTATTCTCCTTCAGGCACAAAACCGGAACACTTTGCAAAAATTGCCTGGAAAAACCACAAACATTCCACCAACAACCCGTAAGACCGAGTTGATTCTAAAAACAGAATATTGCTTCAAAATGTCCTTGAAATAATTTTTATTCAAATTGTGTGTGAATACTCTATGTGACTACTTGTGCAGGTATTCCCAGTTCCAGGATGAGTACAGTTTGGAGCAGGTGACTGACTCCAGGAAGGTGTTTGATTACCTTACTCTACTGCAGTGTTGGTATGAGCCTCATTGATTGTTTATTATAAAACAAAACAGGGCTACGCAATGAAATGCTTAAAAAGTTGCAGGCCTTCAATGCTACACAAGAAAGAAAGAATGATGTTAGATTGCAAGTGGGAGTCATCGCTGTTTGCTTAAAGTAAGGGTACTTTACTGAGTTACTGATGATATTTGTCCTCTCTCTCATCAGCCCGACGTCAGATGGTGCCGGAGCAGCAGTTTTGGCCAGCGAGGCCTTCGTCAGGAAACACCACCTGGAGAAACAGGCTGTGGAGATTGTGGCCCAAGAAATGGTGACCGACACTGCCTCCACATTTGAGGAAAACAGTTGCATTAAGATGGTAAGAAAATGTCACTTACAAAGTGTTTCCCGTGACTGAATGTATTCAGGGTTCAACAGGCATCTGAATGTGAAAAACGCATCAACGGAGAAAAAACACCATAAAAGTGGTACCAAAAACGATAGAAAACATGGATGAAGAGCTCCTGGATTAGGTTAGAAGCTTTATGGAAGAGCTGTTCCAACAAGAGTTTGACAGTTTACATAATTAAATCTTAAACTTGTAATGTCTCAAATGTGGGGAAGCATGTTGGGGTTTTAGAGGACCAGCACGATGTGCATAAATGGCCCCATCTTTCCTACCTTGAATCATATAGCTGGAGGAACAGCATTGTGCTTTTGGTACATGAGGTTTCCAGGAGATGCAGTCGGCAGTGCCGCTGCGTTTGGGGGCCTGTGCTGGCCAGACATCACAGGAAAATTTACCACCAGCCTCAAGTATTTATGATCTGTTCTGACCCAGAACATAAATTTGTTATGATACCATTGTTTCTTTAATGAGTTCCTGAACATCCATTTATTTTTCCGTTCAGGTGGGATACGACATGTCTCGGTTAGCGGCCAAAAAGTGTTATGAAGCTGCAGGTCTGCAGCCCAGTGACGTCGATGTGGTCGAGCTGCACGACTGCTTCTCAGCCAATGAGCTCATCACGTATGAGGCTCTGGGACTGTGTCCAGAGGGTAGGAATGCAGCTTGTTTATTGTCAAGCTACTTTACAAGCTGTTTGAGGTTCAGACCTTAAGTCTCTCTACCTACCTTTAAGATGATACACGCACAAAAACTGTAGCAATGTCCTCATTAAGGATTTTTGCCCCCTGTTGATGACATTATTCACGCACTCCTCTTTAAATCGATGTAAAACCATCCTCCATCCTGCTTCTGTTATCTATTTGGATTGATGTCATTCCACAATGTTATGTGTGGTGAAATTCACTTTTACAATGCATGGGGGCGCCAGAGGGCTGCTGCAGGAGACCATTATTTGCATGGTTCTCTTTAATACCAAACGTAATAATAATTAATCATTTTTTGCACCAGAAATCTATGGAAGTTCCACCCTTTTGTCCAATGTCATCATTACACTACGTGCATGCAAATAGTACCACTGAAAAGACTACTAAAAACCTTAAAAACCAAACAGTGTCAACTGTGAAAGTTAGTAATGGTGTGAAAATAAATATTTTCCTCAACTTTCAGCAAAAAAAATCGCTTGGAAATCGCTTTGATCAACATGTTATGTGTATTTATTTTGTGAGAAATAATCACATTTTTTTTTAGAATTCAAGACAAAATTTCAATCATTTCGTTGAGTATTATGGTTCAGTGAGTTATATAACTTTTTATCTAAAGTTGCACAGATTTTAGACCTTACTCAAACACATGACATCACAGTAAGAAATCTTCAAAAGGTAGTCACTCTGTCGCAGAGTTTAAAGGGTGAATGTCTCTGCAGGACAAATCCTGCCACCATTTTTATCCTGTCCACCCTCTGTGGTTGAGCAAAATGTTCGACTCACACGGGGGCCTCACTGGAGCGGGCATGATTCACCTCAGGCTTGACATACGCGATGAATTACCACTTGGCCTTGGCCTTCGAAGTAAAAAGGCCTGTTATCATTATAGGTTAAAGAAAAATCTGTGTCCTTTTCCTTGTGTATAAATGGGGAAGTCGCCTTTTTTTTTTTTTTTTTTTTTTTTTTTTTTTTTTTTTTTTTTTTTTTTTTTTTTTTTTTTTTTTTTTTTTTTTTAGCAGCTTTTAAAAGGTCTGAATCCACAAACACACTTTATTGCATTTGTTCATTTCAAAGGAACATCATTATTTCTTATTTCTTAAAGGCCATTGTGGGATGAGACCATTTTTACAATTTTTGTTTGTAATTCCACGGTGTGTTCAGCCTTGGCTTAGATCTGTGCTCTCTAGTATTAACATGTAATAGCTTTTTAATATATAAACTGTAACATTTAATCTAAACTCTTCTGAGGCCTGTTTGTGTGTTTCTGCAGGTAAAGCAGGAGAGTTCATTGACAGAGGAGACAACACATATGGAGGCCAATTTGTAATCAACCCCAGCGGTGGGCTCATCTCTAAAGGTCATCCTCTGGGCGCCACAGGTATGCTGTCCCTCTAACTGCTGATGAAAGCCACTTATCATATACTAAAGACCAAGAAACACAATACACAGTCCAGGCTGGTTGAGAGTGAAAATTCTAATGTTATTCAAAGTTCTTTTGTAGCAGCAGATGAAATGTTCAGCACCGATAAACAGTTGGTGTCTTCTTCTTTGACAACTTCTTCATTAGCCACTAGGTGGCGTGTGTCTCATAGTGATTACCCCTTGGATTACAATTGGTAACGGTGATCTGAAGCTGCCTGAGGCTTTGGCTTTTGCTCTTTATTATTGTCTCTGCATACTGAACAAACAGAGCAGCTGAATCACCTGGCCTTCATCTTTTTGGCCGAACCATATCATTTTTAATATTAATTGTTGCTCTAGGCTTAAAAAAATTAACAGTATTATAATGGATGGGTTTCGTGTGGGTGCAAAAAATACATAATGAATGAGGAAAATATTGACTGCAACAGAAAAGAGGAGTTCATCTCTCCAATGAGAGAGAGAGAGAGACTGTGAATGATGATTTACTTCCCGTGACATGCTCGCACTGAATGCAAGACACTTAAAACTGCTGCATAAATGTCTTCAAGGCTGTGGACATGAATCTCTAATTATTGAAGCAAATATGTAATAATTCAAAACATCAGTATGAGTGTTTTCTTTAGTGTTCATGCTGACACATTACGCACATTAATAAAAATGCCTTGACTGTTTGAGATTGTTTAAAAGAAATGCAGCCAACAGGAGCCCAGTAGTGGAACAGTGAAATGTCCATGGGGGTGCATGTCTTTAACTCAGGGAATTAAAAAAATAATAATTCCTGTATGTGTTGAGTAATTTGTGTTCATGCAGCACATCACTAATATATACACATTCACTCACAGGGGACTCCAAGATGAAACAGTGCAGAATCCCTTTTTCCCTTCCATTTACCAAAGACTTTTTACAACCCCAATAAACCAATTCAAAAAAAAAAAGAAGTTGGGACAACCTGGTCAATAAAAAACAGAAAACAATGATTTGTAAATCTCATAAACCTAGATTTTATTGACAAAAGAACACGGAGAACATATCAGAATTCTGAAAGTGAGACATTTTACCATTTTATGAAAAATATTAGCTCATTTTGAATTTAATGGTCCTTTTTGGAATTTGGGTTTGTTCTTGGTCTTTGGTTTGTCATCTCTGCCCTCCCTTTCTTGACCTAGGCCATCGTGTTCTGATTATCCTGCCCTGATTGCTGGTCGTCAGCGCTCCCTCTGTCTCCTTGGTCACTGTACTTGTATGCGTGTGCCTCTGTCAGCTAAGCTCTGTCTGATCCAGGATGTTGCTCCTAATCATGCCTGTAAAGCTGTGGCCTCTTGCCTCAGGAATTCTGCCTGCAGAAACACTGACTGCAGATACCTTGAATCCTTGACATGTGTGAATTACTGCAAGGCCTCTCCCTTTAGAAATAAAACTGCTTAAATTGCTTGTTATGATCACCGGTTAATGAAACATGTGGTTCAGTCTGAATGCTCCTTTTCATTGTGCCTTAATTTTAATCTTAATCTTTAACCTCATATGCAGAGACTTCATCTTGGTAAACAGCATTGTGGTTCCAAGAGTTAAAACACAAATACACATCACTAAGAGAGCACTGTGGAATGTTAATGCACCGTCGAGAGGCCATCACCCTTAAATCCTTCATCTTATTGTGGTAATGGAGAAATGTAAAAGCTCATTAAGATGATGGGATGAAATACTTAGCCATAACACTAGAGCAGGAGTTGTCCCTGGAGAGATTAGGGAGTTAGTTGTCAGATTAGGACGCAGTTTGTCACCCCTCTCAGTGAGGATGTTGTGTTTAACACTTGCAGAATCCTTTGTTGTCTTCACCTGAAGGCAGAGATGTGATGCGATTGTAGACATCCTGAGTGTTGATGTGACATTTCATGTCTGAAGTACAGTTTCCCTTCCAATCATTGAAACATCTTTTTAGATATTTTGAAAGTAAAGCAACAAAAATGTAACTCTTATCGTGCCATTGGTATAAATTAATGTATCTTGTGTTCTTGGAGTGAATTTTGGGACGTGAGTTATGTTACCAACCAGTTAAACCTTCCACCTACTGCACTCTCCCCTCCACGCATTAATAGGAGAATTTTGCAATTTGTCAAAATAAGGCCTATTTCCTGGTCTTTTTGGCTCTAAAATTTCACAAAATGTTTTTTTTTGAAAATTACTCCAGCGTGAAGTTGGGAGGCAAGGATTTTATTCACATATTTCCTGTACCCACAACTTCTCCCTCAACTCGTCCTCAACATATTTGTATTATCAGTCCTTAGTTACACATCAGTTACTTTCGACAATGGCAACACAAATTAAAGTATAAAAGCCTTCATTATTGTGATTTCCTGTTTCCTGTACATGTATTTTTGTCAGGGATTCAATCATACATGTGAAAACTTTCACACCCATCATGACAGTTGTACCTCACACAGTCATAAATGAAAACAATTAAGGTTTTAAATGTAGATTTTAACATAAACATTACTAACTACTGCTGCTAGTTTAAAGGAAACCCTCACAATAAAAAGAGGCACTGATAAAACTAAAATCAAAGAACAAACAAATGAAAAGGAGTGGACAGCTGTCATCATGACAGAAACAGCTGACAAATTTAGCATTAGCTATTGTTTTTTAGCAATTAGCAGCTAATGAGCTTGATGTATTTGGATACCATAAACAGACTTATGTTTATTTTTTAACAGGCTTCTAGGTTCGCAAAACATCTAATGCATTGTACAACTGTTTTTTTTTTTTTTCTTACAATTCAAATTTCCGAATCTAAATCATTAGAACATAATGAAAAAGAGGCTCAAAACAAATCCGTCAATGATATTGCTCGGTCCTCATCTCACCTCTAGCTTCTCCTCCTGCTCTTTCAGGTCTGGCCCAGTGTGCAGAGCTGTGCTGGCAGCTCCGCGGCCAAGCCGGCAGGAGACAGGTGAAGGGGGCAAAAGTGGCCTTGCAACATAACATTGGCCTGGGAGGAGCTGTGGTTGTGACTCTCTACAGGATGGGATTCCCTCAGGAGGGCAGGTGAGGAAGTAGTTAATAATATCTTGGTAAGAGTTCAGCCACAATCATTATTGGTAGACTTAAATACAGTAATCATTATGTTTAAAGTTAGAAATACAATATACAGGTTTAAAAAATATTTTGAAATACAACAATGGACAAATGTAAAATGTTTAATTTAGAAAATATAATTATGTGGTAATTTAATTTGAAAGTCCTTTTTGATTTGTTTTTGTTTTGTTTGAAGGATTTATATATATATAAGTTTTGTCATGGTTGTAAATGGGATAGGCGTCATGAGCCTTAGCTTCAGCCTATATACCCTTTCATTAGAAGGTAACCCTTAGAAAATAAAATTAATTTCATTCATTCATTCATTCGTATTTTATAGGTGATCCATTGTTGCAGCTCTATCATGGGTCTATTCATTAATCAGTCTGAAATATTGGACCTAATATTAACTTGGTTGCAATTATTACTTAAACATGACTAAAAATGTTTTCATGTGTTTTTATTACCTAGGAAAATAAAAAATATATATTTTTATTTCGATTGAGGTTATTTGCAAAGAGGTAGGGCAGATTTTAATTGTGTGTAATAGTGGAAAGTACGCCCTAATTCCGTACTCAGTAATTCTATTGAGTAGAAAACTGAACAAATCCAAGTTCTACTCTGTGATATGAAATTTATTGTCGGTTTTTACACAGTGATATAGGGTAATATGATTATATATCTTGATTTCTGTCAGTGTTATTTAAGAAAAGTGAACATTTAATATATTCTTGACTCTTTACACATAAGCTGAAATGTTTCAAGTATGTAACCATTTTAATTTTTATAATTTGGCCTATTACGGCCTACAGCTCGAAAAAGAAAAATATTAGTTAAATATTACTCTATTTAGTTGTAACTGTATAAGCCATAATCATCAAAATTAAAACAAAAAACGGCTTGACACATTTCACCTGCATCTAATTAATGTAGAATATATGGAAGGATTTATTTTAACGTGTGTATTCTGCCTCCCACAGTTCCCACGTAAGCGCAGTTCCCACCAGCTCAGGTGAAGGTCTGGAGGGGTTTAAAGCTTACGCTGTCTTTAAAGAGATTGAAAATCAACTGTGTGAGGTATAACAACACTCTGTTGCTGTCAGTCCCCCTCACACACTGGTCCAGTTAGTCTCTGTTTGATCCGATGGAATCTGCGTGTTCACAACCAGTTAAAAGCGTCAGTAGCAACGGTTCTTCGGTCTACAGATCTGTCCATGATTGTAAACATTTAATATATTTTCCATCCGTACAGAAAGTAAAGGTTGTGTCTCTTCTTTCCTTTTTTTAAAGGCGAAGGGCACTTTATAGTACTGTGCTTCTCTGCACAAAAGAAACGTTACGAAGACAGTCTCAGTAGAGCCTTTTCAGGGACACAGTTTCAGTCACTACTGTGAGCAAAAAAATAGGAAGGTACAGTTACAGTAAAACAACACTGTACACATCACATACTTCCAATGTGCACGGATTGTCCTAAATCATTTAAATAGGTCTTTGGATGTGCTGTGATTGAGTGAAACAGAACTGTTAGTTCTACTGTAACTCATATGAGTTGTTTGTAAGTGATGTTTTATTCTTTGGTCTTGTACTTTGTGTTCTAGGCTAATAATTGCACTATGACGTATCCGAAAAGATGAGCTGGATCCATTATTAAAGTGCATTAGAGAGGCCGTTACCTGTGGCCTTTTCTAAATGTACAAAACAGTTGTTGGAAGGTGGACATATGTCACAACATCACAAAGAACCCTGAATCCCTCTGATTGGGGAAAATGTACTCTTATACAGTATGTTTGAATGCTGGTAGTTTGAGGCTGCGCTGATTGCCAAAGCTTTCATTTGTCATTTCTTACATCTCGCATGTAGCTCCTACAATTGGAAAACCACTTCACAGTAATTATATGTGCTGTTGGTCCTAAGGGCTACTGAAATGCCTTGACATCTACATGTGGAGGATACTGTATGTTCTAGTTGATTGTGAATTCTGCTCACTCCATGCTTCTCCGAGCAACATCATGGACCCTCGTTACATGGTTGATGATTGCATGAGTTTCACATTTTTCAGGCGAGAGTGTGATTTTTTTCGACTGCATTGGCGCATGATTTCTGGATTGCGGACAGATTTTTTTAGAAACTGGTTTTGTGATCAGGATTTCACAGAACTAACAGCCACACACATCACACTACATTAACACAGAGAGATGTTTTGACATTTACTTGAACACTGCAATGAGTAAGGCTACAAAAAAATGAGGTGATCAGGGTTGTAACAAAAAGTCGGAATGCTTTGCAAGGCACTGATGTGTACACCGTGCTGTTATATGAACAAGGATATACACTCACTGACATCAACAGTGAATCAATTTTGTTCAATCAGTTGTGCAAGATGCAAGATCATTTTGCCCCTGGAAGCATTTCATCAAGTGGATTTTGGTTAGACTGCAGTTTTAGATCAGAGACGTTTTTTGTTTTGTTTTTTTTTTTTAAATATGCCTGAATTTCTACAAGTCATGTTCAGAAACTCAGGTTTTTATAGCACTTAAATCTGAAGATAGACTTTTTGCATGTCAATAGATGGCTCTAGTCGTTAATTTAAAGTGTGCAGGCAATTATTGCCTGCCTCCAACTGTTCTATGACAAGGATTAATATAAGCCTTCCCAATTTCCTGCAGGAAGGAGAGCAGCTTGTCAAGAAGATCGGTGGAGTGTTTGCATTTAAAGTGAAGGATGGACCAGGTGGGAAAACGGCAACTTGGGTGGTGGATGTGAAAAATGGCAAAGGTTCTGTCACCAATGACCCAGGTATGCATCTAGGTGATCCAATTGATGTATTTTCATCCTGGGCTGTTTTCTCCTGCCTTTGATCTGTCAGATGGAAAAAGCTGCAATCTGTTGGTAAAGTGTACCAATGTATGCCCTTTTTGTCTGTTGTAGGGTTATTATTACTATCATCTTCATCAGATTGTCTTAGTATAGCCAAAAAATCAAAAACTACAGTATGTCTCGTAGGGCTTTTACAATCTGTACAGATGTTACACCCTCTGCCCTAAAACCCTCGAATCAGGCAAGGAAAAACTTAAAAAAAATCTCTGAACAGGGAAAAATAAGAAACATCAGGCAGAAGTGCAGAGGTGGGATCCTTCTTCCTCGGAAGAACAGATGTGCAATAGGTATCTCATGTACAGAACACAACAACATGACAATGAGAAAGTATTGACTACTACATGTACAAATGAATCCATTAAATACGGAGGTATGTGTAATCTGTTGATCCACAAAATTATATATGTCAAAATACATTTAGTCCAAAAGTCACATTGCGTGTGGTGTATATATATAAATCCAGAGTTATTTGTAGTCCATTGATGTGGAGCAGGTTCAGTCTATTGATCCAGAGTAACTTTAGTCCATGGATCCAGATGGATCCTTATTAAAGAAAGAATTTTGTGTTATTCTGTTTCTTTCAGAACTCACACACACACACACACACACACATGCATGCACAGTGTAAAATGTTCCATTAAATTTTAATTAAAAAAAAAAAAAAAAAAAAGCGCATTAATATTTCCATCCACTGAAGTTTTATGAAAATTAGGAGTTTACTGAGATAGCCAGCAGGTGGCAAAGTTTACCACAGAAGAAGAAGAAGAAGAAGAAGAAGGCACAAATTGATGATTTGGTTAGAGCGCAACTAACTTAACATAGAGAAAGAGGAGAGAAAATAGCACAATGGTCATTGGAAAAGCTGCAATAAGACAACTAAGTACAACAGATAAATGCTTTTCATCATTGCTTCTCTTCTGTAGTGGATGGCAGATGGCCAATATTGGCTAATATTTAAGTCGCATGATGATCTAAACATCATCCTTTATTTGCTTCATCTGTTTCCATTGCACTTATTCGCATTTTC
>KV751338.1:405439-469791 GCA_001698575.1 Mola mola
TTGAAAATGTGATACCTTTTTTTTTTTCTTATAAATCCAGAGGTAATTCTTTTTGTTTCGTGCGTTTATAGCTCCACTTTCTGGCCCCACTTTGTCTTGGTGTTGTGTGCGTTGTTGAGCCTACTGGAAAAAATGCATCAAACTGGCAACGTTTTGCCTGAGTTTCCATTATAGAGGACACAATGGCCCCCCCCCAAAAAATAAATACAAAAATTCTATGAAAATGCTAAAAATAAGCCGAACCAGAGCAGAATGAATAAAAAGAGATATGAGCGGATGTTTTCCCCAGTCCACAGAGGGATGGGTTCCTTAAGTTATACCTCATCTGAG
The DNA here is from genome assembly GCA_001698575.1 of Mola mola. Lineage (NCBI taxonomy): Eukaryota > Metazoa > Chordata > Actinopteri > Tetraodontiformes > Molidae > Mola > Mola mola. Next base: position 405,770 of record KV751338.1, read on the forward strand.
CTATAGTGTTTTCCATCTCTGCTCCCCTGAAAAGAGCTGAGTCACAGGATGTCAAGCTGAGTGAAAACCTCGAGCAGGATCAGTCCTCCAGCTTGAAATGTCTGTTGCCTAGAGCAGCATGAGTTACTGCTGGTACCAAATTATACATTTCTGATAAATAAAGGTGCACGCACACAAACACACACAATCAAATGCGGGTCATTATATAGGTTATGTAGAATACAAAACGTCTTTCCCTCTGCATTCATCCACTCTGGGCCGCTCTCCTCGGAGTGGAAAAACGTGTGAACTGTTTCCTCTTCTGCTGGCCGTGCAGCTGTGGATAAGACAGTAGCTGCTGGAGGGGGCGGCTGCCTCTATACGTTAGTCTCCAGCCCGTTCATGTCAACAGAACAGTGGTCTTTGTCCCTGTGCGCTCTCTTGTGGTGCGAGGAGTGAGCGTGCTTCTTCTTCTCTATCGGCCGGACGCCCTCCTCCAGCTGGATCAGGCGAGCCACGTCAGGTGAGAGGTGGTCCTGCTTGCTGCCCGGCGGGGGTGGCTGGTAGCAGCCGTTCTTCTGGTTCTGGTAGGTCATCATCTGCTGGATGCTTATCATGGGCTTCGTCTCACAGATCAGAGGCACCTAGTGGACGAGAAAGGATCAGGTAGGAGGAAACATGTTTAGGGTTCAATCTTTCACCGAATGCATCTACTTTCAAATTTTAAAACTAGCATTGAGTATTTAGATAATTTACCTAATAAAGGCTTTACAATTCAACAGCCTGCCCTTTCATATATCTATTCCATGCTGTGGTAATCTGCTAAATAATCTGACATTACTTTGCAATAAATCTACATGTATTGTCTTTTGTAAATGCTAGAAACAGTGCCCCTTTGGCTATTGACTGGTCGTGCCTTAGGTGCACCATCAGCGACAGGAAGCAGGGAAACGTAGTAAAAAAACATATGTTTTATACAGAATCTTTACAGTTATTGAGTCAAAATCGCATTACTGGACTCCTGTCTATCCACACACGGTGAGGTTTTAATCTTTGGTCCAGAACTTCATAAACAACAAATACCGTCCTCTCTTGGCTTTTTAAGTGTCAAGTCTGTGGCAAAGAACTTTGGGGTAACATTTGGCATTTGTCATTTAGCCCTTGAGCAACACATCAAAAACCTCACCAGTTTCATCAGTTAACAAACATCTCTCGGGTAAGGCATTAGCTCAATTTTAATGAAAAACTCATACGTGCTTTTATATAATCACGCCTGGATTCCTGTAACTCTCTTTTTACCTGTTTAGACTCTCACTGCTGACCAAAACCTTTCAGCGGTTTCTGCCATTGGGAATGAAAGCTTAATGGCCGTCTATGAAACAGCCTCCCACTCAGTGTGTGACAAGCAGACTCCACTGCAGCTTTCAACCACCTTTTAAAAACCTATTTTTATAAGATATTCTTAACCTTGTTTGCCCTCTCTCACCCTTTATTTCCTTTCAATCTTGTTTTATTCAATGTCACTATTTTAATTTATTAAAAATCTTTTTACACCTTTGATGATTTATTGGTTTTAATCATTCAATTGTCATGTTTTTACATTTTTTTTTAAAATTGCATTCACCCTTTGTAGTTTCGCTCTCTGGTTTATGTCTGGGCTCAATGCTGCCTAATTTTGTGTGTGTAGGGGACGGTGAGAAGATGGGGGCACTCTGGGTTTGTGATTGTATCCTCGGTGAACCTTTTAATCTAGAAAAGCACTTTGTGCCTTTGCTTGAAAAGTGCTATATAAACTCTTTCCTCTTTGAGACTCAGACTGAGATATCCCACCAGCCGAGACAAATCTCAACAGGACAACAGACGGTTTTCTGCTTCAGGGTTTGTTGATTTGGCTTCGCGTGTTCTCACCTGCTCCCCTTCTTTGACAAAGTCTTTTCTGCAGATGTGAGCCATGATGCCCGTGGCCAGCGCGTCGCCCATCACGTTAACCATGGTCCTGAACCGATCCCTGAGAAACAACATCAAAAGTTACCCACAAAAGATATCTATAATCTAAAAACAATGCAGTCATTGGGGTTTACGCTGTTTATGCATTATGGTACCGTTTGGTAAGATTACAATTTCCCGGAAGACTCTTTAGTGGCTGCGTTTTGAGTGACCCTTCACTTACAGTGCCCAATCAACAGCAATGATGAGAGTGATGTCGTCGGTGGGCAGACCCACAGATGTCAGTACGATCACCATGGTTACAAGTCCAGCCTGCGGGATTCCAGCTGCGCCGATGCTGGCTGCGGTGGCGGTGATGCTGCACACACAGAGTGCGTTTATTACTTTTAGTTACATACAGGAGAACTTCGTCAGATATTTTGTACTGTAATTATCCTTGTAGTCCACTAAATTTCATAATGCGATTTTATTTTCCTGTCAGCTGCAGGGGTGCGCACAAAAAAACCCACAGGATCAGCTCACAACAATGATTTCCTGGTAACATTTTTAATATGGCCTGTTATTCTGTGAAACTCTCTGATGACACCGACCTTCAATTTATGGATTTCAGGTCAAGATTTCTCGTACCAACCGAGGCTTGCAAACATTGGGTTTATTATTGTAGGAAAACTGAAGCGGGTATTTCAAGGTAACTGATTGCTTAGCCTTCAACCCAGCCCCTTAAAATGCCGTATACAAGCTTTGAAAGCGTTCCATTCAATACACTAGATGAAATTCACCTGAAATTCCATTGGCGAATTATTCTCAGTTGACTTCAGTTGCTATAAACAGAGTATTTTTCAACCCAAGTTCTATTTGCTGAAGTTTTAGGCTCTAAAATTTCTTTTCTTTTCTTTTTTTTTTTTTCTCCAGAATGGAGTTCAGTTTCCAGGACCATATAACGGGAAAAGTCTATACAATGCAAATGTAAACAAATCATTTCCCCCACTAACTGAACTCAAAACTGAACTTACTGCAAGTGTCTGCTAACACGGAGTGGACACCCTGTGTCAGTAACTGTCAGGATACTGGATAAAACAAATGTTTTACACCGCTTTCTGTTTTTCAATGGATACAATAGATTTTGAGTTGTTATATATCTACCTCACTAATTTGTTAGCATTTGGAAAACTTTGGAAGCGGCAGAAAACAGTAGATGAACTGAACCCAACACCATATACTGAAAATCCAAATTGTTAAAATGCTAGTAAATCAATATACATTCTTTTAACAATTTGAGCCATTAGCATAAAGTGTGGCCTACTTTGCACAGCTTGTTGATGACACCTGTGTACTTGCACTGAAGACGTTTCGGTGCAGGATTTTATTCGTAAATTAAGATTTTACATTATAAATCTTAATTAATGGATTTGAATATTAATTCCGGCGTGGCGTCAGGAGGATGGGAGATGTAGGCTGAGTGATTGAGTGGATGTGCAGCTGGGGGTTGGGGCTGTGTTGGCATGCAGATGGAGCCGCTCCATGGTCAGCAGCCAAACGCTGGGGGGGAAATTATTATAATTCTGGCGTGACGAGGGAGAGCAGTAATACAGGTCATATGGGTTTTACCACCAAGGGATTATGAGTGAATGTGCACAGACCGCAGCCATGAGGAGAGGTCTGCTCAATGATATTACTGCCAGACCTGCTACAAAGCCAGAGGAAGGACAGGCTATTTTCTCAGACCTGGGGAAGGCGACAGGTAATGTGCTTGTGAGTTAAAGGCCAGCGGGAGTTGTGGGAGTAGGGACCGGTTGTCTGCCTGCCTGTCTGTGTCCTCGGGGCTTCCAGACTGATTTAGCAGAAATCAGATCAGACTAAGAAGCTCAAATGAGGCGTAATCTGTGTGACATTTACATATATGTGTATCTACTAAATCCCATAATATTTTTTATTAATTCAGAATTAAACCAAATGTGTGACGTTGGATGGATTCACATGTCGTGATCAAAACACCACGAGCACGCCCGCGTAACGTTTTCTGACCCAGATGAAATTTGCTTACGTTGTCAGACTTTGGTGGGGGGTTTTTTTTCTCATTGCAAGCTGCTGTCAAGATAAGAATCTGAACTAAAGTTGCCGATGCATCTTTCCCTCTGTGTTTTCCCTCTGTGCTCAGACTTTCTGCTGCCCCCGATGACATGACTAGGGTTGTTTTCCTGGCTTTAAAAATCTAATCCAAAGATCACAAGGTAAAATAAACAAACAAACAAACAAAAAACCCTGATGACTTCTGAAAGGTTTAACAATTTGCAGTCCCGATAGAAATCTCCTTTTTGAGCCAGTGTGCAATTCGCCTGTTTGACCTTCTTCAACATCTCACGTTTATTTGTAGTTCTTAACATCTTTCTATCAAAAAGCTAATTGCCATTAAACCTCACCTGATTGTGATGATCTGTCCAAAGTCCAGCTCGTAGTTGTTCACTTGGGCGATGAAGATGGCTGCCACGGCCTCGTAGAGCGCAGTGCCGTCCATGTTGATGGTGGCCCCGACAGGCAGCACGAAGCGGATGATGCGTCTGTCGATGTGGTTGTTCTCCAGGAGGCACTTGAAGGTGATAGGCAGAGTGGCAGAGCTGCAGCAGGATAGAGATCGTTTTGTTGTGAGTCATTCGGCGAGGGCAAAACCTTTTTTACACAATGTTTTTACGAAACATTTTATGTGGAGTAGAACCTTTATTTTCTCTCACCCTTGGAGGTGAAGAACATCTGAGCGAACTTAACACTCTGAAGCTCCCAACAGGCCGTATGCTCGCAAATGTTTATATTCTAAACATGCTGTGATAACATGTTTGCTTTTAGAGTCGATCATCACTGTTTTCAACTCTAAATTTGCCCATTGGCACATTACATTTGCTCCGCCCTCAGTTTGAAGGTTATTATTGTTTTATAACAGCACTTAAGTGGTTCTAGGAAACATCTTGATGGAAGCATTTGTTTCCTGTGAAGTTTTCCTTATTTGTTCTTTTGGAGACGTGCGATGAGCGGAGGCGGGAGACCCAGTGCCTGTTCTAACAACACAACAACGATATATGCTGATGACTTTGTCGTCCTGTGTCTGCTCGAGTTGAAGTGACGCGATGATTCAACCCTTTTAAAGAAAAAAAAAAAGTTCCCTCTTTCTTTACGGCAGCGACTAAACCGTCATCATCAGGAGGAACGATTTGTTTGCTGAAATACAGCGCGTGTGTTAAAAACCACAGGCACAAGTCGCCGTGTTGGTGTATAAATGTAAACAGATGGTGTCAAACAGGCCTTCTGAAGGCCCACTGCTCTCCACTTTGTACAGCTCACTCCTGGTGAGTGACCTACGGCAACAATCAGAAGGCAGCTGTCGGCATATAATCATGTCTTCAGAGTCTTGCTCAGACTGGAAAGGTGCACTTCATATGTTTGTGACTAGTGATGTCCGGCCTTTTCACGCCCGACTGAGGAGGTCGTTGTACAAATGTATCTTTCAACGTTTATCAACGATGATGTTGATTCAGTGTTACATTTTTTTTTTTTCAATTTTGCAAAGCAGCTCGACCTTGATACTGCGACAGTGTTTTTCGGTCTTTTGGAACTTTGTTAAGCTTTTCACATCCATGTGGTTTGATTGTTCTTCCTGTGTTTAAACATCAACATCAACCATATTTTAATGTTAAATATCGGTCAGTTACCAGCTGGGTGTGTATGTTTGTCATAAAAATGCAGTAATGCACAGTGACATGAGGCACTCTCTGCGTTTCTTTTCCAACTGTTTTCGTTTTTTCTTTAGTTTTGGGCGGACACAGGTGGTTGTTGCACCATCTTCAGTGATCAGAGTTGAGGTCCTTAAATCTTTGCCTACTTTAATTTGCCTCTGACTCTGGGTCGCGCTCCTGTGTGACTGCTTAGCAGCAATGCAGTGACTGTATGAGAACCAGCTCTGGAAACAGATGACAACACCAGGGACTGTTTTCAACACGGATAACAAAAAATCTATACACATCGCAGACAATAGTCAGTTACAGATAGAGATTTATCATTAGGTCAAGGCTGGATTACAAAGCCGTCTTTGCGACAGGACAATTTTTATTTCATGACAAAACGCCTTATGTTATATGCCAATTGTTCCCAGAGACTGAGTCACCTATGATTTGTATCTGCAGCACAGCTTGTTTGTGTCAGCACAGTTTGGCAAATGGAAAATTAAGACCAGGGCAAATTATAACCTGTCCAGGGAAACCAGAATGAAGATTGACATGAATGACTCCAAACATTTTTAAAGCCATTTTTGTTTGATCTACTGAGATTTTAAAAAGCCCGTTAGTTCCGTCATCATTTAGGCTACTGTTTTAGTGAGGAAAGAAAGAAAGAAAGAAACAAACAAACAAAAAATCACGACTGGCAGCCTGCCATGTCTAGCTAAATGCATTTATTTGGTGTAATTTATCATGTTTTTTATCTCTCAGTGACCCAGGCATAAAACAAAGTTGTGATTTTTCATACGTCATGAGATCATAGATGTCCTGTTTACTTGTTCAAGATATAAGAAGATGGTGTCAAAATGAGAAATGAGGCCTGTTGTGAATTGGGTCGCAGCTCCAGTGATACATGTTATTTTCGGACAGTGTTACTTTACCTTAAATGCATGAACACAGCGTTTCCCTGATAAGCAGCTACATGTTAATGCAGAGCCCCTGCCTCTGCATATTGGTGGACTTAAACTTCACTAATGGACTCTATGGTGTGTGTATCCATGCATGAAATTGCTGGGGTTGCTAAGTTGAATCTAGACATTACAGGTCTCTGCCTAGTACAAGGATTGTACTGCACGAAACATCCGACGTGATGCATTAAGTCCTTGACTGGCCTCAATATAAATATAGTTTTTTCATCATTATGTTTGTTCCAGAAGAACTTCAGCAAAATGCACTGATCCCATATAGAGTATAAAAGGAAATAAATATACAGGAGATCAAAAGCAGGCTTTTATTGCAACCTATTGGTTTTTGACATGTACTGTACCTGGACGAAGTGGCCAAGGAGATGAGCAGAGCCTGCAGAATGCCTCTGATGTAAACAATGGGGCTCTTCTTGGTGATGAAGAAGTACATAGCTGGGAGGATGAACAGGCCGTGTAGCACCAAGCCCATCACCACCGTAATGGCGTAAAAACCCAGCTTCTTTCCCATGGCTGAAGGGTCATCCATCTCCAGGATCTTACCCGCAACCAGGAACACAATCCCAAAGGGGAAGTACCTGTGAAAGGCGGAAGGAAGGTAGGTGTTTGTTTGCATGCTGACTAGCATTAAACAGAAGCCACAGTAAGGCTAATGGAAACATCAGTAGTTTTAAAGTTATTTTTTCAGACTTGACAAATGAAAGTTTTGACCCAATGATGCTAAATAAAAGTTAAGTTAGGTAACCAAAGTCATTACAATTAATCCCAACAGGGGCCTGAATATATGATTCACCAGATAAAGGACATTTTTGATCTGCTTGTGGCATTACTGATGATGAACAGTCAGGGGACCAGTAAAGTCCAAATTATTCATCCTGCAGGCATCATTGATAGCTATTACGACATTTGGCTAAAGCCTGTCCTACAACTTAACGGCCAGTCTCACAGTGGCTGTAAGAAAAGTAAAGGGTTCGCCAAAATATTAAATCTACTGGCAATTCATCAAGTGGCTGTTAAGATATTTACCTTCGCCATGGAGGTCATGTTTTTAGTAGCATGTTTGTTTGTTAGCTTGTTAACAAGGTCAGAAATTGCCAAAGAAAAAATTGATTTGATTTTGACGGGAATGGTTTGAATCCAGGGAATTTTTTAAAATAGTGATTCTCCACCAGGGTGAAGATTGGACCGATCTCAACACTTCTGTCTGTTAGTCAACAAGCAAGGCACAGAATGTTTGGCAGGACGACACCATCATGGGTCTTGCAGAAGTGTTGACTTCTATGGGATATTGGCAGCCGCGGTGGAAGTCTGCACTCTCCAAATGCTGTCTAGCTCAGGCTGAGATGATTCGGTGGACCAACAGACTGATCACCGGTGTCAGTTCTTACCAGATGACAATGGCGACAATCTTCAGAACTGCTTCATTCAAACTTTGGCAGAAGTTGACCAAAGCACTTCCGTTGGGCCCCATTCTGCCCAACATTATTCCTGAATTGCAAAACCAAGAAAGAAACAAAAAAACAAACAAACAACATACATTACACAAATAAATAAATAATGCAAGGCAAGTGTATTTATACTGAACATTTGAACTAAAAGGGAATTAAAGTGCTTTACATGAGCACAGGGTGCATTAAGGCACATGTAAAATACACATGAGGCAATACCAAAAAAGCATTTAGATATCATATAACTAATATTGAATAAAATAGGAGTAAATAAGAAATACAACAGTAAAAGTCATGGTTCAGTGCAAAAAGATATCTTAATTTTATAAAAGGCTGGATATAAAAGAGCTGAAAGTTTAAGGAGACATGCAGTTCTCTCGGAGTATGTAGACCATCAAAACTGACAATAAACTTTTAGTTTTAGCTCTGCGGACGGAAGCCAGAAACCAGAAAGCAACCTGAGGGACCTGGATGGTCCCGAGCACTGCAGCGGATCAGAAATGGATTTTAGCCATTTGCAAACCAAGAGCAGTGTTTTGAAATCAAATGTTAGACAGACAGAAGGCCAGTAAACATCTGAGCTCAGGAGTCATATCATTCACTTTTTTGGCCTTATGAAAGACCCGAGTAGGAGAATTCTAAATTGGCTGTTTTTAAAGACTCCAGTAAGCACAACTTTACAAGAGTCGAGTCAAACAAAGATAAATGGACGGACAGGTTTTGTGTCCTTCAATCCTTTCATTGATGTTGAGGCCACAGTAGGCTGACTTTTGTGCCATTCTGTCTTTAAATGGATGTCAACGTAGGCCTCAATAATTGGTGTCTGTGGTGTCTGTAGTCCTGTGATATTGTTGAAATCTTGACTGGAAGACATGAAAATAGTTGTGCAGTGCTGAGAATTAGTTGAATTATTAAAAAAGGCACTTTTTCAATAATTTCCCTAAGATGAATACATGCATCAATCACACACCTACGGTGATGCCTTCATCAATGCATAGTGAGAATGTCACTCTGTACTATATCTCTGCATATCTCCTGGGAGCAGAACACATTTTGAAATAATTCATGCAAATATGTGGGTGTCCCAACACTTCGCTAATGATGTTCTACATATCTATGAATGTGCAGTGTGCATGCTTCTCTCTGAGGGTGTGTGTGTAGGAGCCATACCAACCACCTACCCATGGTAGCAGAAAAAATGACAATCCCCAGCACATTCATGCCTTCGCTGGTGCCAGGTGATGTTTTCATGATGACATCAGGCGGCGGCGTGAGATCCAGGGAGAAGTTCTGGACATCTGTGCCGTTGTCGTCCTGGATGCCGTAAATGTAGACCCTGCGCGTGGTGGTCTCGTCCAGGAGCTGAGCCACCGTTGGTTTGGGGATGAGCTCGGGGACTCTCTGGGTTCGATACTTAAAACCGAAGCAGAACACAGGCCCAAACGTCAGTATAGAAAACACTGAAAGCAGCAGATGGTCACAGAACAACAGGCGAGCGGAGATGAGAAGATACCACACATCTGTATGCTAATTATTAGCAGCAAGTGAACTCAGCAGAGCATAAAGACATGGGAGCCCAGCTTTGGATTTGTAATTTAATCACTTTGGTTTATCAATGCATTCAATAAAATGGACATAGAATGTTCATTAGTGAGTCATTTATGTCGCAGTTTGGACAGAGATAGTCTGTTTCCCCATGTTTCCTTTGTGCTAAGCTAAGCTAAGCCCCTGCTGGATGTAGTTTCACATTTAGCACACATGTATACGAGTGATAATAACCCTCTCATCTGAGTCTTGGCCAGAAATAAATAGATAATAATGTTTGTTTGTTTGTTCAGTGCTGTGCTCACCTGTTGAAATGTAGCTTGAACCAGGTTGGCTGGAAACATATTGCTGAGGAAGATAAAGGTGATAATATATTAATATAAAGGTTGTTCAGTATGTGGCTCTGAAAATTAAAACAACAATGTCTTTCATAGACAAGAACACGATGTCTCTTTAATGTCAACATGAAACCACACAGTAGTTCCAAATTGATTTATATTTTTTATCGGCATCACACTAAGGTTACATTAATTAACATTGTTTAATGTAGTAATAAGCATGTATTAACAGCTAATTAATGTGTCACGGAAACACAGTCTTCATGTTAAATAAGGTATAAAATTCAACAGTTCCTAACCATAATATTAACATCAGCCAACACAGCAATGCACATTAAATAATAGTTAAATAATGCAATGAAAAGCATTTGGACCCACATAGCCAATTAACCCTATTTCTAATAAAGCATTTAATAACCTGAATTAGCTATTTATTAATGCTCTTTGTGACCTTAATTGTAAAGTTTTAAACAATTATCCCTTAAATAATATTAATGGCATAGTTTTAAATTATTGAATAATGTATGAATTAATATCTGAGTTAACACTTGACCACTGGTAAACAATTAGTCAGCACATTAATTGTTAGCTAATGCTTATTATTCTATTTACTAATGTTAATTCATGTGCTTTCATTGTACCATGTTGTTCATTTAGAATAGGGACAGCACACTTTAATGATTGTAGCCAAAGGCTTGTTTAAATCTTTTATCAATAGGCAGATTTATGTTAAAGCACACAGATAACATAAGCAAAATAAACATCACAAGGAAATAGCAGCATAAACTCTATTCAATTTGACAACTGACTGACAAAAGACAAACAACATGAACACAATGAGACAAAGAAACTCAGTGCAATGATTTAAAGTGGCAAGTGCCACTAAAGTGCTCAAATGTTAAAGTGCTGTCAGTTCTACACTGGTTTAAAATTGATTAATTTGAAAAAAAAAATTCCCTCCTCAGGACAACATTTTAGTGTTTTTATCTTTTGTGGGCATCACGCTTACAGTCTTCTTTTTTATGTTTCATCTATTACTATAAATGATCGTTTTATAAAGGAGCACTTTGTTCAAAAATCATTTTGTTTGCTTTTGTCCGCGCCTGACTTGTACCAAGGTCTTTTGTCAATTTTTTTTTTAACTCGGGGATGATGGTCAATGTGCTTTTGCTCAGTTCAGTAGAAGAAAATGGGCGCACAGTCAAAGAGTCTTGACAAGCTGCTTTTAGTGCTTTTACATGGAGACCAAAGTTATTAGGTACCATAAATGCTGCATTCATGTTGGATTCAGGAATGGTCATTTCATAGAAAAGCATCTCTTGTACATGTGGAGTATCACTTTGGCCCACAGGTTGCCGTGGCTCAGGCAAACATACTGAAGTGTCCTCAACTGAAGTACTGAGTTGGAGTACCAGGGCGGACCATAAATGCTGTAGTTCATTTGCTTAGGGCCGTAAACTTCGACAGTAAAAGCAGTAAAATAATAACCAATGTTTTATTATGCATACACAGATTAATGTGTATGCATGTAGCATTTGAGGTTTAGCAGCTGTGAAAACTTTGTAAAATACCTTGTAAAACAGGATGAATGTGGTTACGATACAGGAATTAGAGATGCACTGATATGAACATTTTTGGTCGACACGGATACCAAAACTGAAACCAAAATTGATATACAAAAATGTAGTTGTTACTGTCGTTTATCACCCCCTTGAAGTAATCCAGCTCTTTATTACTTGTACAAGTACTTTAATACAAGTACGATTATAGAAATAAAGGAAATAACATTTCGTTCATAGTTCCTTCAAATATCCTTGAAATATTCGTCTCTGAAAGATAAATGCTTTAAAAGCCTTTTTTACTTTGCTATTCACGTATAGGAATATCTTGCTATTATCTCAATCATTACATCCTTTTAATGAAACAAAAGAACTTGAAAGTGTCAACATAAATGCAATAAGAGAAGCATTAAAATATTAACTAAACTAAAAGACTGAGATGGGTCATTTTGATACTTCTTAAAGCACTTTTTGTATGCTGACATCAAAAAGCATATTGCACTTTACTGCTGGCGGATTCAACAATGCGACTTGAAAAAACAGATGGAAGATCCATCTGGGGAGATATAATGCGACACCATGACCCGTGAGGACAGGGTAGTGGTAGTGCATTCTACACGGATATGACCACTTAGCCATTCAGCAGTGGATCCGTCTAAGAGAGAGAACAAAGCAGGCTAATGACACATTGTAACCCCGATGTCACTATTAAATCCAAGTATGCCCATATTCATACAGACATTGGTCATTATATGCGCTTACGACACACAAGCCCTCATGCGACAAACTGCAGACGGTTGGGCCTAATTGCGAGCGCACCGATATAGTACGCCTGCATGATAGATGAAGGCTGTAAAGAAGCTTTGCGAGATAAATCCAAAGCACAGCTGCGCTCTGTAACACACAACCACACGTTGAGATCCTGTGAGCGACAGAGCCTCACCTCTGCCACATGATCAGTTCATAGTTTCATGGCTTGGCCAGTTTATTATTCCTTTTTTTTAGATTCTGATTGAAAGGTAGTCAGTCGTGTTTTGATTTACTCTCCAACTGATTTGATTTTGTCATAAAAAAAATCCTCAAATATATTGTACCCAAATGCATAACAGTTAACTCGACGTGGATGATTTTTCAGGTAAATTGTGGTTTGTAATAAAAAAAAGCACGATGAAAACTTAAGAATCCTGCTGGTGGAGCAGCTCACCGCACTGACTTCAGCCCACTGACCGACCGTCACACTGACACAGTGGCTCCACCGTCATGTTGTGCACGGGGGCGCCGGGGTTGATCCAGATTCACCACAAACACACACAGCCCATCTTTCAGAAGCTCTAATTAGCTTAGCTCAATAACCCACTGGCACACGAGGGCTCCGGGGTTTACTCTCTGACCTCAAGCATTTCCTTGACTTTAGTCCTCGTGAGAGAGAAGCGCACAGCGAGACGTTTGCATATCGCAGGCTTTGTAAAGCATCTTCCAGTGACCGTACTGTGCCCTCATGTATCCTCCCTTCCATATTCAACAGGGACTTTATAACAGGGCATTACAAGAGAGGCGCCAGCCTCAAGGATTTAGCTTCGTGACCTTTAATAGCCAAGCACTACTTACTCCTTGTCAGAGGTCAGAGTGCACCCAAAGAGCGATCGATGTTCCTGTTTTCACATTCATCTTTATAGTTTCTTTGACAATGTGTGGAACCAGCATAACTAACTTGATGGGGATTTTAGTAACTGTTTTGCTGTTGCCCACAGTAAAATAGCTGTGTGATTTTGACTCAGTAATTGAAGATGCTGTAGAAAATGAATGTTAAGACTGAGATATTCATACTTTTCTTTACTTCTGAGTCACAGTTTTATGAAGCTTTCTGATTTTGAAAGCTATGTCTGATTATTTTGCAGATTACCACAGCATGGAATAAATAGTTTGGGACAAATCGTCACCAATTGCTGTGTCTTAAGTAAACAGAGGAAAACAGTACCCCAGAAGTATAAAAAGGTATTTTAGAAGTCGAGAAAGGTAAGAATAAAAACAGACCGTACAAACATTCATTTAAAAGTTTTATACTGGCCCTGCACTGTTGCATTGTGTGACCTGTTAGTCTAAACAGTGAATGGAATTGTTCTTATTTGGCACCTTTTGAGTCTATTTGTCTTCTCAGATCACTTGACAGCATCCGGAGCAGCGTGGGGGTTCGTGTGCTCAAGGACACTGCCGGTGCTCCGATCTGAGGACGGCCTGCTTTGCCCACTGAGCCAATATTTTGATGTATTTTGTGATATTTTTATTACTCGAAGAACAGAAAATAGGGCTCAGGTTGGACAACACCCAAATTCTTTAAAAAGTCAATTTAGCTTGTCATAGGTTGGTAAAATTTGAACTGAGAGGATTGATGATGAACAATAAACTTTTAAAAGTAATACTACAAAAAACACATTTAAGAAGGTGGTTTTCGCAAGTTTTAGAAAGGACTGGAAAATGCCGCTTGTTTAAAATGTTGCTCCTTACGTGATCAAACAGCAAAAGACGCAAACAAGTCAAAATGTTATGGCACAATTTTGGTCGCCCACTTAACAAACGAGTGACAAGGCTCCTGCCTCACCCGAGCCACAGCGAGCATGAGAGTCATTCATATCAGTCTCTTACCGAATGAGGTCCAGCAGAGCGTCTGCAGAGCTGGTCATGGGCTTCTTGCTGTCCTCAGAGTCCTCCTTCTGAGCAGCTCCACCCGGGTGGATAATATAAACCATGACGATGCCCACTACCACGGCAACGAAGGTGGTCCAGAGGTAGTAGGAGATGGTCATGATGCCCAGCCGGCTAGAGCACTTGGCGTCCAGGGCAGCCAGGCCCGACATCAAACTGCAGTGTTGAGACATAGAGAGGCCGAGACAGACACAAAAGGGAGGAAGAGATTAATTCTCGAATGGAAATCCAGACTCATTTACAGTTAATGCATCTGAACTGAAATGGGAAAACGTTAAGGTCTTTATATATGTATATCATATACTTCTTGTCCAATGAATCCAGGTCATTGAGCCATTTTCAGACCTGAAAATTCTCTCATATACTGTACGAGCCTGCCTCTGTGATAAATCTCCATTTCAAATACAGCCGTGTAACGTCTGGGTGTCCTTTCCCTAACATCCTCCATCTTTTAGCTGTGGAATGTGACTCTAACAATCGGAACTCTGCTTACCTACTTTTTGCCTGACGGGATACCAAAGTGTAATCATAAACACCATAAACTGAATCCAGCGAGTTACGTGTAAATGGGCTGTAGGCGTACAAAAACGTCCCACTGTAACACTCAAACGCTCTCAGTTCCTACTGAAAGAATCTTTTGAAAATGCAGGTCTGTTTTTTACATGTGTTGGGTGTTTCTGGGACAATGATGCAGCAGCAGTCGGGAGGAGGCAGTGACAGTAGGAGGAGAGAAGGTTGGGGAGATCTTTATTGGAGCTCTTGTGCTCTTGTTTTGAGATGTTCTCCAGGTCCAAAATGTAATTTGGGACGACTTGGCAGTGTTTGGATGGGGCCGATGAGTCTCTCCATGTGTTCACTGTCTGTGCTCGACATCATCCTGCCGTCCCTCCTTTCACCTCTTCGAACTGAGATGAAATTTTGGTGTGTGGCTTGGTAATGATGAACTGATAAACTTCGGCTGTGATTCAAACCTGGGCTTGGATCTGGATCAAGTTTCAAACCTGGAAGAAAACTTAAAAACTCAAAGGTCGATTTTCATGAAATCGCGTGTGTGCATGCATGTTTGTAGGAGGAAGACATTCTTAAAATTTAGGATCTGGATCTGCATTAATTTCAAAAATGGATGTAACTAATGGACAGAGTGACATTTGTGACTATTTTTACATGATGTCAAAAATGCATTACTCGTAGTTGACACCTTATTGTGTTTTATACAAACATACACACACCAGCACACGTTTTACCACACGGGCCAGTGGTATTTGAGATATGTGGCACATGTGTGCACTCTACTGTACACAGCCCCTACAGGTCCCCAAAACCTGAACATTTCCCCATGAGCAAATACTGCCTTTTAGGAGGCTGAAACCTCCGAGCAGATCCCAGCTCTAGGTGGGCAGACATCTGCCTTGACTGTAGTATAGTGTAGCAGATTGCTGAGTCTCTTTCCCAGGTCATCAAACACCAAAGCGTTGGTTTTCCTGGGTGGTTGGACATAGCTGCTTTGGGTCAGTAACCATCCGGACTGAGCAACCCAGAGAGTCATTACTTTGACGCCCCAGGAATAAGACTCAACATCTTACAGTTGTGTAGCCACATGCATCCCTAACTATGCTGAATCAGAGTGCATTTGATTGTCTGTATGTACTTCATGAAATTAAATGAACATCTGTAACAGCAACATTTGTTTCCTGCCTGTCACCTTGTACAATAGATAAAGCTCCATAATTGTTCATGTTTAGAGCCTGAGGTCACATTGTGTGTGTGGCATCATGCGAAACAAAAGCTGCTTGACTTGAAACTCTTGCCATTACACTTTTCCAGCTGGAAAGTATAATTTTAGACTACAGTTCCAATTGTTCATATTACAAGATCAATCAAGCAAATTCTATATAGGAAAAGAAATCTTTTAGTTGAGATACCCTTGGAAAGTCCTTAAAACAAGACTTTAAAGGAGAAGTCGGGGATTTTTAGGGTCTAGACTTTCACAAAATATGTAATATGTTTAAGTTAAAAATGAACTTGGGAACAAATTCATTTGTCTTTTGTAGACATTTGTTCCACTTCAGCAATTGACTGGTCATGTCTGGGGTGCAACATTAACAAAATCAGGGAATTATAGAGAAAAATAGGAAACACACCGACTGTACAAACATTTGTTTTACTCGGCATCTTTACAGTTATTGAGTTAAAAACATTGAGGTGTTTCGCTGAATTTATCTACTTCATGTTACCAGACACTTGCAATAACATTTCGACCAAAAGTTAAAAAGCTATATATTTCTGACATTTCTACTTGCCCAGTACCCTTGCATTGTACAGGGCAACCTTTTCCAGCTAAATTATTTTAGCGTTTGAACTCAAAACTTGTTTAAATGTTGTAAATAAATGTATTTTGTGAAAGTTTAGACCCTAAAAGCATGACAAATACGGCCTAGGTTGAAAAATACCAAATATTTCCTTATTATCCTTTGCTGAAATGCAACCATCAATCATATGGAAAAAACGAGAGAAAGAAATGTTTAAAAAAAAAAAAAAAAAAATTAAGGTCATGATCAAGATTATGTGAAAAAATTAAGTAAAAAAACAAATAAGCCACATAAATATGTAATTGTAAAAAAAAAGTAATCAAAAGAATGAATAAACCCTTTTATTTTGAAAATCTTTGCTGTCGCTGCTCTTCTTGTACCGAGGTGTCTTTCAAGAAGTCAGGTCATGTGATCTGACCAATTGTGACCTCCTTTGTCAACCAGAACGTGGTCAAGCGTGTAAATTCTCATCATAGATATAACAGCCTGTGGAAAATGGCCTGACATGGAAAGCGGTAATGAGTCTATCCACACTGTTATCACTGCTTTTGCAGAATTTCCTCCATTCTCCGGTTTTTCTTTGAACTGTGTGCTGGCATGTGGGTTCCACAGCTTGTGTGAATCAACCATTGTCCCTGTGGTGCAATGAACATTGAGCGCAGCTGACAGAAATAAGGGGCTTGAGCCGTGCTGGTCAAGGATCAGACAGAAAATTTGAACAAGTGGGACAAGAAGGTGAGGAGGACTGATGACACAACAAATCAACAATCCTCTGGGAAACAGCAGACAAACAGTTTCCACTGAATTGTGCAACATCTTATGTCCAGATGTTTGGTATCATTGATATGTTGCTATTCATATTGCAGCTGTTCGGGAAACCAGAAACTACAGCCAGGAGATCAAAATCTGGAAAAACCCCCCCCCAAAAAAAGCACACGTGCTGTGCAGGGGATTTGCCTCACAACCTCCTCCTCCAGTGTTTTTAATGGAGGATGGATTTGCTCATTTCTGATATGCTACTGTTGTGGTAGCTGTGAAGCAGTTCTAAAAATGATTTAAAATGATAATAGAGTTATATTAGATTAAGAAAGATACATTTTTAATTTTTAATTCAATCATGAAAGTGACAAAGATTTCTTTTAGCGTAGGTGAATCTATTTAAATAGTCATAAATAATTTTTTTCTATATAGGCTACTTAAGCATTCCTAGTGTGTGCATCACTGAGATACACCCCCTTTCACATACACGTTGTATTTTTTACTGAGCGGTTACAATTTGTTTTTTATTCATTTGCAGCATCCCTGCTCAAGTAAAATCAAGCTCAGTACATCACTGTAAATCTTATCTTGGGATCCAGGTCGAACCAGTAGTTTAAAGGGCAGGTCAGTAGATCTACACATGGTCGTAGACTGAAATATATGGGATATACAGTACGTGCATGTGAAGAATTTCCTCAATTTGAACGACTTAGACTGATGCTACCGAAACAGACAATCATAAGTCAACATAACACTGTACTTGCAAACAAAATTACAGAAAATTACAGGAACACATTTTTGCACTTTTGTCTATTTCTTGGGTGAGCAGCTTAGAACTCAGAGGAGGGAATGTGTTTTTGTGCACAGATCTGCTTTTGGTTGACACAGGAAACTGAAAACTGAACACACTGAGTCTACACTGAGATGACTGCTGATCTCTGATATCTGAGGCAAGGTGGGATTACTGTACCTGCCATGTGAAGGCTATAGCTGCCTCGATCGTGAGGTCCCGAGCACACGTACAGGAGATCTGCCAGAAGATTTTTGGACCATATGGGGCTTATGGGCCTCCCTGCCGCACCTACACTGAGCGAGAGCTTTACAGTAATCCTCCGTCCTGATGAATAAAATAAGGCCGAGGCTCCTTGGAGATGGGTTATCCATGACATCCTGACATGTGGCTGACACTGTGGCCTTTGCCTTCACCAGCTTGTCGTTATATGTTCCACTTCTTGGCAGTTTCGCTGCTCCAGGATTATTTGTTGGGTCTATAGGTCCAACTTGGAGAGGAAAATTCAAACAGCTCTGGCAACTCATTTCGCTGGGTTTACTTCAACTTCAAATGTGATTGTTTGAACTGTTCTCCCTGTTTGAAGCAGCTTTTGGTTACATTTAGCTTTTCAAACCCACACAGACCTATTCAACATCCCTTTTTTCTTTGTTCTAAGAGTTTTGATAAATCAGACAAACGTCATTCCAAAACAAACAATACTGATCTTTTTCTAAGAGCATTTATCTCTTTCGGTCGCATCAGGACATATTAATTTTCTTATTGTAATTGCATGTTTGTATGTTTTCTTATCTAAATCGATCTAACAAATTCCTTTAAATGCATTCTTAGAATCAAAGAACTCTCATTGAGCCACAGCATGGAATGATTAATTAATCAAACATGTCAATAACTTTATATGTTCTTCCGTTTTTTTTTGAGTATCTTTGGCTTCAAGGTCTTATGAAGTCAATCCCGTCCCATTTGATGAACCATACAATGAAGACTTAATAGACTTGACACTTCACGAAGTGTTAATATGTCAGCTTTGTTTGTGGGGGGAAAAATGTCAATTATTGGCCCTTGTGAGAGACTTGGTGGCTCTAATTATTTAGCTCTGAGCGCTGAGAGCAAACTGCTGCTGCACCGACATGCATTTTACATTAAGTATTCACAGTCAGTATTAGTCAGTGTCTGTGAAAAGAGAGCAAGCAGTTCACATAAAGGTCTGCGTGGGATTGTATTATTGTGGTGTATTGATTCAGCGGTGTGACAATGCGTTATGTCAGGACATCAAAGGAAGGAAGCTGTTTTATTCAGAGGAGAATCCTCCCTGGCCTGCTGTACGCCGCGCCGTTTATCCGACTCTCAGCGTACTGAGATTAAGAAAACCAATTCACCATAAACCTCTTGTTCATTTACCTCAGCTGCCTGACCTTTGGTGCCGACCAATAACGTGGAGATGCTTCCCAAAAGATTGCACTGCTTTGTTTCCTTGTGTCGTCTTGCCAATGCTTTGGCTTTTTTTTGTCATAAAAAAATAAAGGAATAAATGTGTCTGCTTCCAGCAAATACAATAAAACTAAATGTCAAGACGAATCCTTGCGTAATTATAACGCACCAACGTGACGTATCTGATTGTGCTTTTTAAGCCCCACACCCCCACACTTGGCATTTTGTGTAAAATTTACTTTGGTGAAATGTCAATTATCTACAAGAAGAAAAAAAAACGAGGAAAAGAAAGGGAACTTGCTTAGCTTACAATAACCTGACTCAGTATTTTAAAGATGTACCATATGGGGGACCACAAGTTTCATGGAAATACTAATAAACAATTTCCTTAATTAATAGCTACAATTATTCATGAATGAAAATCAAATAAAAGTTAATGATGGAAAACCTGAATAAGCTAGCGTCCTCCATTTTGGATTAACAGGACAAAGGTCGACGTTCGTCGAGTTAATCTTGATGTTGACAAGATCTAACTGCATAAGTTTCATAAGTCAGCAAGAAAAATCTAACAGGAGAAGATGTCCTCTTCTTTTTATTCTTCTTCAATAATAACACCTTAAATGAAACTTCCATCTTCTCTTCAATTTTGAATGTTTCGCTAATATGATATAGCGAAAGTTCACCAGCCTAAGCTGACGGCTAAAAACTGATAGTTTGAGCACTTGATGTACTAATGTCATAAAACAATTTAGTGATTTAAGGTCCTGTTGCAGCAAAGCCACAGTCGCAGCAAAATAAGCAGAAGAGACGCACTTTGACACGGTGTGTCCCACTGGGTCACTCCGACAAGAGGTAAAGAGGGCACACGGAATTAAAGTTCAAGCTCTAGTCAGTGACGCCGACTCGGAGTCCTTTGCGCCGTCTCAAGAAAAGCACGATTGTGCATCTCTATCAGTCAGAGAAACGTTCACAAGCAATTCCTGGCTCCCGAGCCCAATCCGGGGATCTGCCGCCCTTGTTCAGCTGTAAGGACAGCACTCAAACACAATGGAGATGATATGCTAATCAGAACAGGACAGAGCAGAACAAAATGGGTAAAAAAAACATGCCCCTGCGAAATGAAGAAAATAGACTGGCACATTGTTGCGTACATTACCAAGACACGGTTTAACAACCGACGAACACATCTGGCTTCCCATTTTGAAGCTTAAAAATCTCAAAAACACGTGAACAAACAGCCGGATAGATTCACTGCATACAGAAAGACTGAAAACAAACTAACGGTCAAAAGCAGACAAAGAGCATGAAATATAGGCACTCGGCCAGAAGGACTCATTTACACCTGACTGCAAGATTTCACACAAAGACAGATGTAACTATAAGCACCGCCACATATAGTGTGGATCGGCCATATGTTTGTAGTGCATACACTCTGCTCTCCACCTTTGACCTTAAGATCTCAGTCGGGGCATTGTTGAATGAGAGCTTCCAGGAGCTTTAAGCCACATTAATGCCGTCTTTAACCAGAAACGGCAAAGAAAATGAAAAAAACAGCACCGCCGACAACAACAACACATATATGAATTAAAAATCTAGCTCTATTCGATCCTTTTTTAATTGCAATCCCAAAATAAAAGACACACGGAGCAGAGGGCAGTAAGTGGAGTGGCCATTGATTCTGCATGACGCGTTCACGGGATAATCTGGTTTCCGCTTTGGCTGGTGCGCAGATGGCGTTGGGAGGGACAAAAAAAAAACGGGGACAGCAGACTATAGGGTCGGGGCGGATATTCACCCCTAGATAAGCCCTACTGTACCATGCACCGTGTCATCCAGCCGGTCCCAATCTCGTAACTGTCATCATGGCAGACGACGCGCGCACACACAGAGAGAGGAAATCGACAACAAAAATATGTAGATCATCCCACAGGGGATGTGAGCCGATGGATCCTGATTAGTCCGAATGCAACAGATGCGAAGTAACGAGCCTTGCCTTCAGCCTTCATTTGCCATTATTGCCTCCATCAAGGCCCAGGCAGGCACCGGACAAGCTGGGCTCGCTGCAGACTCGACAGGAGCCCCGGCAGCCTGAGCACATGCTCACAATGTTGGCCATTTGGCCTGATTGCGTTTTTGTTCCTGTGTGCCGAAGTGAGCGCTTTGCACTCGGCTGACTCGGCCTCCCGCCTGCGTGCAACGTTTCAGATTAGTAGTAATTACCGTCTCTTGCCCTCGCGTGCCTCACGTTTGGCAGGAGAGCAGCGCTAAACCATTTCGTGTTCTGAACGTGTGAAACTGAAGGAGACGGAAACTCATACGGTTCTTCACTTTGCGCTTGAAGAGAAGAAGAGACAGAAGGAGACACGCACGAGGCCGACGCGACAGCACAGAGAGACAGGCAGAGGCAGACAGAAAGAGACGGAGTGAGGGAGGGAGGATTAACTTCTCATCCAGTCTTTGCTGTTGCATAGATTGTAAGTAGCTTATTTCCCAAAGCATCCTGCATGTAACCGGTGCGTTTGCATGATTTGTTTTGGACATCGCTGAACTCATGCAGGCAGCTAAGACCTCTGGGCCTAAAATAGCCAAACTTTAGAATCTGGCATACTGTGTGCTTCTAAGAATTGGACCAAAGCTATAAAGGGGGCAACAGGTTTACTCCCAGACTATGTTTAAAGAGCTCACTGTAGAGAAAATATGATTTTGAACATTCATCCATCCATTTCCATCCATTTTTCCATTTTCTACTGCTTATCCTGTTAGGGGTCGCGGGGGGGGGGGGGGGGCTATCTCAACATCTTCAGGCGAAGGCAGGGTCACCCTGGACAAGGCACCAGTTCATCGCAGCGTTGACATATAGAGACAAACAACCATCCACACTCACATTCACACCTACGGGGAATTTAGAGGGACCAATTAACCTAACCTTCCAGTTTGCATGTTTTTGGACTGTGGGAGGAAGCCGGAGTACCAGGAGAGAACCCACGCAGATACAGGGAGAACATGCAAACTCCACACAGAAACGTCCTGACCCGGGAAGCGAACCCTTCTTGTTGTGAGGCGACAGTGCTAACCACTCAGTTTTAATTAAAAGGAGTAGTCCGTGCTTAGATATTTGGGCACAATCACTGATCTGGGATGTTCAATGTATTTAAGGGGCTATTACTTGATTAAACTGCTCCTAACCTATCGTCCTTTTATCCTGATTTATTTTGTTGTTTTATTCAAATTTAGCCTATTCTTCTCTTCTATTTTACTTTATTGCTTTAAATCCAATTGGCTTTTGATCCTCCCGTGTCTATTTACTTTAATAGGTATAAACCATTTAGCTTTTTGTAAAACAATTTCTCCTTTTCCCGCAATTCTCAGAGCTGCTTTGAGTCCATAAAGCCAGGTCAGTGTTTGAATAGCCAATTGTTTTTGGTGACCTTAGACCAATCGGGTGGTCACTGAGGACCACTGGAATGAAGATGTCTCTGATGGGATAGAGAAATACTTTGCAACCCCGGAGTACATAAATAAGCACAGGTCTCCTTCTGATTTTAACAGATGACGTGACATCTCTCCTATCCTGGCTTCTCTTCACTGGCCCCCTGGAACGTTAGGGCGACCGAGCGGCGACCTTTTCCATCAGGGCCCCTCGACTCTGGAAGAGATGAGGCTCACGGAAACTGTAACTTCTTTAAAATCACTTCTCAAAACCTATTTACTCGCTTTAAAGTGAAGTCACTTTTTATTATTCTTCTAAGGATTTTTATTTCCTTTACATATTAGAACTTATTAAACGTTCATTTAAAATTCAATGATTTGTTTACCGGTTTCACTGCTCTTATGTTATTTGTTATTTACAGATGTATGTATGTATGTATGTATGTATGATTTACTGGTCTTACTGTTAACAGTCTCTAACGCTTTTGTGTGATGCCATCTTTTAAACTAGTGTTGTTCATTCTTCGTATTACATTGTTTTAACTGTTTTTGCGTTGTTTCCCTATCTCTGACGGACCACTTTTTGTCTCCGTCTCTGTATTCTCACGTTTTACCTGACAAAGCACTGTGTAAATTCTGTTCTTAAAGGTGCTATAAAAGTAAAGTTTATTATTATTATTTCAGGAAACTTCTGACTGACACTGTCACACACCGTCAACACACTCCTGATCAAGTGAGGCAGCTGGGGCCTCTGGGGGCTCTACTGCGTTTATTATAAGTGAAGATGTGAGCTTAAAAAGGCGTAAATAATGTCTTTTAAAATGAAACTGGGATTTGGGGCCTTCCATAAACTTAAATGAGGCCGGAATAATTGCATGGAGTCTTTTAAATGCTGCTCTATTAAACACATACCTGCAGTGAAAACCAGCCTGGATCGATATAATGAAAATCACATACCCTGCTAGGTTTGTGTGTTTAGGTGTGAGTTTGTGGGTCATTCTCACCTGGACACGACGAGGGGCAAGATTAACATTTTCAGCATCCTCATTAGCAGCTCTCCAGGAAACTGGAAGTACTTCACCTCCTGCAGGGGAAATACAAGCATGTTGATAATCTTCTACGGTACAGACAAAAATGCTAAATGCATTGCTAAATGCTAAATGCTAATAATAATAACGTCCTAACAATCAATGCAAACAAGCTCACGTTTGCGGGGCATTATTACCATGATCGCCATCTTAGTTTAGTCTAATTTTACATATTTACTAATTACTAAAATGTCAAAATCTTGAGTTCATGCAATTGTTAACAAGAATGTTCAATGTAGATAGAAGTTGTGGCTCAATCCCTGTCGTTCTTATTGTGATAGTCAATGAGGAATTGAATATGCTGTATCAATTATTATTTGCTAATGGTTTTGATGACTGATTTGATTGATCTGATGATATGCAAGGCCTGAATACATTAACTGACTGGTATATAAAACCCCTTCAGCTTTATGAGTCCTCTGTCTGTGCCATTTAATATTGATGTTAATTTAGATTTGATCAAAAGGAGGAAGTTGGGATTGTCTGAATGAAAACACCCATCTAGAAGCTGGCATATTTTTCACACCTTGATAGCATGTAGAGAAAGTGATTTTTCTATTTCCAAATGTCAGAAGTAGCGGATGTGTAATTGCTAAGGCTGGATATCGAAATTCAAGACTGTGGAGGCATCGACCAAGAGGCCTCATTGCCCTTTTCAGTCAAAGCCAATTTTTCATACCTACAGGGGACTTCATCAGTTAATGTTCGGCAAGCACAGAAATAAAAACATGAATCTGCAGTAACTTAAGACATCGTTTGTGTGCGGCTGTTGTAGACATGTTAATTTCTTTTTGAACAAGAAGAGCTGCGATTGATGTGAAAGGTCTTAAGAATGCAGCAGTGATAATCATTTACCGACTGAAACAGAGTACGTAATCATTGTGTTTGCTTTAAATGTGCTCTTTCATTCAGTTGGAGCCGTAGTGGCTCAGGAAATTGGATAGTTGTGGTAACTGGAGGGCAGCCGGTTCGATTAAAGCTTTAATTAAATTTCGTTTATTATTATGTTAAGACAGTTACCGTATGTTCAACATCAAGCTGTGGCAAGTCGGTTTAAGTGGAAATATGTCAAGGTGGCAAGACAAAAGAATAAAACAGATCCCAAATCATACACAGTTAGGTAAATAACAGGGCTGCAGCTATTAATAGCTTAATCAATTAGTCGATTGGAAGAAAATTAATCAGCAACTATTTACTGAATCATATTGATAATCGATTTTTTTCGAGCAAAATATTAAACATTTGTTGGTTCTGGCTTCTTAAATGTCAGGATTTGTTGCTTTTCCTTGTCATCTCTGGCACCGAATGAAGAGTCTTTGGGTTTTTAACTGCAGGTTTGAGTAAAGAAGCAGCTTGAAGACGTTACTTTCAGCTCTGAAAAAATGTGATCACCATTTTTCAACATTTTTTGAACAATAAATAGAGTAAATGATTTCGCAAAAATAATCAATAGCTTGATCAATGGTCAAAATAATCGTTAGTTGCAGCTGTAGTAAATAGGTTTATATTTTCAATAAGCTGCTTTGAGTCAGTACCAATTTAGAGTAAATGAAAAATAAAAGTCAAGTTTTTTACTGTCATGTGATTTCAGGAAATGACATCATCCAGACACTATTATCGAAGTCAAGGTTTCAGATCTAGAAATGGGTAACGGAAATAAAAGCTAAGTGACTGTTATTTAGGAAGTCTCGGCTTGCCTAACCTCCCTTTTTAAATGTGGAGAGACTAGAATGGAGCATCTTTCTGCACCAGCGCTCTTGACCTGGACACAATGTCAAACAATCTAACCATTATCTATCCCCTAATCCTCAACTGGAGCTGATCCTGGCTGACAGGTCGCCAGTTCATCACAGAGTTGACACATATAGACGACGTCCACATGCACTGCCCAGTAACTTGTAGAGTGTGGGAGTAAACAATTGCGCAGAGAGAGCATGCACGCTCCTCAGCAACTTTATGCCGCCCACATCGTCCAACATATTATTATACAACGATTACTACAGATGGAATTAGGAGCACTGAGGCTTTGTGTGTGTTCAAGAGATGTATCTACATTCATAACTCTTCACAGAAGCAGCTGTGCAATAAGATGCACAAGTGTTTGATTGGAAAATAGAATTCTTCTGTATTCATGCCTGGTGTAGTCACGTTTCAGCTGTGCTACTCGCTCTTTGTAAGTGATGCATTCTGACTCAGGTTGTTAAAAAAAAAAGCCATGGCGTCTCTTAAATGTATTTCTTTTATGTGAAAGCAATTGTAAAATTCACACCAGACAAATGCAATCAAGATGTGATTCATTCTCATTCAGAAAACTATTGGAAAATTGGTGATTCTGTAACTGTGCGATTTTGGACAAAAATGTTTTTCAAAATCCAACACATATTAATAAAAATGTAGGCTTGTTTCATATCACCGTTTTGTGTAGCAACGCTGCCTGATAGTGTCTGTTTTTAAATTTGTTAAATAATATAGAATTTTTGATGTTTTCTTGTAACATTTAAGGGAAATCGTCATTTCCATCCCATGACAAAAAAATGTGTTCTTTGAACAAACTATTTACATATCGTGTATAATTTTGCTATATTATAAAATCAATGATTGAGTGTTTTGTTTCACTTTAGATAAAATATGAGCCAACAGAAAAGAATTTAAAGTTAGGCATCAATCCCATCGAAATAAGTCTTCATGTGTTAAAATGCCAGGATAGGTCATGACAATAAACAAAGTGATGTTTAGAGTTAGCAATAAATATACCCAAAATACACCACATAAAGTGTTACTTTCCCTATTGTTTATGAATTCAAATTGAATATAAGCTGTTTTGAAATGACAACCAATAAAAATAATCTTAAGCTTGCAAAAATGCAGCTTGATTTGTTCTCAGTCAAGTTGGAGCCACGCAGCTAATTCTGTCCTCCAGCCATGTGCTCCTGTGTGACCTCCCCGAGTTTAAAAACCCTTTAGAGACTCCCTGGATTCCCAGTTTGTGTTTCCTGGTGGAAATGAAAGGTGTTCTTTATGTGAAAAAAGAAATAAAATACTAATGTGTATCAGAACAAATGATACATTTTGTTAAAATTGACTTTTATGCATCAGTGGCGATGATACAAGATCAACATTAAAATTTAAAATGACACAGATTTGAATTTCCAAAGCTGGAAACATAAATGTCATACAAACGACACATAAAAGGCCACTTTGTAAAAAATAATTTAACAATAATGACTCATCTGTAATGGAATTTTTCCAAATTATTTTTGGTGTCAATCAAGTGAAACAAAAATAAATTTGCTTGTGTTTTTTCTAATTTTGCCAGGGATGCAAAAATTGCCGTGGTTGAAGAATCACCCAATTATAAATTCCATTTTGATCTGTATTATTTTCAGTAAACCTGACATCCATCGCATTGCACGTACAGTACATAGAGTGTGGAGAAAATTGGGTAATGTGAAAGTCTATGATGTCAAATGCAAATAATTGTCACCCAGATCTGACTTCCTTTTAATGTCTCTCAGCTAAAAGCCAAAACAAGGCAGGTCAAACGTCATAACTTAAAAGAGGAGACTTCATAGAAAACTAAATGACACGGATAATATACGTTTGACGTTCACAATGTGACTTTTGCAAATTTAACAATTTAGTACAAAAATTAATACATTTATTATCATATTCTGATGATGGTATCTGGATTATTACGGTAAGTCCATTGTAAAATGGCAGTAGAACAACAAAACAAAGGTGAGAAGTTTGAAAATGAAATGACATTAGAGGACTGCACGTCTGTGCAGTGAGAGGATGGAGCAATAAAAGCTTTTTGATTTTGTTTTGACCTTAGGAGCTTTTAGACCTGATGGCTGAGGGAGCACATGGATGTGGGGGGGGTGGGGGGTGCTTTTGTATGTTTCGATGATGTACGTCAGTCCGTAAACTGCGTTTGTGTGAGGGTGAGTGTGTGTGTGCGGGAAGAACAAGCTGTCACCGAGTCTTGGCAACAGCGGAGCGAACACACAGTCTGTCCCTGCAGATGGTACACATGCAGCAAGTGACACACACTGACATACACACATGAAGTCCATGAGCTGGTAGAATGTGCGCACAAATGAGATCTTTATCAACGCAGGAAGAGTGTCCTAACATGCATTCATCCAGCTTTCAATTAAATCAAATGGTTGAGACGTTGACTGCGTCATGATCAGTAAATGCTGAGGTGGTTTTGTGAACTGCAGCGGGGAAAAAGAGCTCACAAAAAACAATCCTTTCCATGCTCATGTTCACATATATTTTTTTTATAATTATCTGTATTGTGTGTTTTTAACCACTTCTGCTCAGCTCAGTTATATTGATTGCAAACTCCAAATTATGCAATTCAATTAATCTGTTTGAATAAAACTACAAAATAAACATCACAAACATGCCAACACATTTCAGTATGACTCAATAATTGACCATAAATACGCCCCCGCGCTCTAATCTATCACAAAGACGAGTGTCCTCGCCTTTGTTTTCACTTTCATCCTGCCACAAAGTCAAGTTTTAATCCACCTCCATCTTCTTTAATTAACTAACTTTTGGTCTTTGTGCTGACATAAAGAGGGAGCTGCAGATTTTATAATATTCTGCCCTCTGTGGGCGGTCTTGTGTCTCCTGCAAGCTGGGGTCCTCTACCAGAGGCCTGGGAGCCTGAGGATCTTAGCTGTTCCTAGGATTGGATAGAGATCTCAGATGTTGTTCCTGGAATTTGTTGGAGCCACTCTCCCAGCTTGGGGGTTAAAACCCCGAGCTACTATCACCACGTGTACTACTGGTGCCTTTACTCCCCACATCTTTTCCAGTTCGTCTTTCAGCTCCTGTTATTTCTCGAGCTTCTCGTGTTCCTTCTTCCTGATGTTGCTATCGGGGATAGCAACATCAGCACCATCTACCACTACCGCCTTCTTTTCCCGCTTGTTGACCACCACAATATCCGGTTGATTAGCCGCCACCATCTTATCCGTCTGGATTTAGAAGTCCCACAGGATCTTAGCTCGGTCGTTCTCAATCACCTTCTGAGGTGTTGTCCACTTTGATCCTGGAGCCTCCAGCTCATACTCGGCACAGATGTTCCTGTATATTATGCCGGCCACTTGGTTGTGACGCTCTAAGTCTGCCTTACCTGCCTGCACCTTGCACCCTGTTGTTATGTGCTGCACTGTCTCAGGGGCATCTTTGCACAGTCTGCACATTGGGTCCTGTCTGGTGGGGTAGACCTCGGCCTCTATCGATCCTGTGTTCAAGGCCTGTTCTTGTACTGCCATGATCAGTGCCTCTGTGCTGTCCCTGAAACCAGCCTTCCCCAGCCACTGGTATGTCTTCTCGATATCAGCCACTTCCTCTATCTGTCATGGCAGCACAAGAACAGGCCTTGAACACAAGATCAATAGAGGCCGGGGTCTACCACACCAGACAGGACCCAAGGTGCAGACTGTGCCTTCCTCATGGAGCCTCTACTCTGCTTTCCTCACTGCATCGCCCCTTGAATTACACTCTTGAGTTGAAGGCTCAGGACTTTAGTTAATCTATAGAATACGAAAGTATTGAAATAACTTTTATATACATACACAATAGGCACTTATTTCATGCTTAGATCGCCCAGTAATAAATATTAGTAAACATACAAGGGCATGCGAAGTGGCTGTAAGCTCTAGATGAAATAAAGCTACACGGTTGATAGGACTGGTTGCTTTATTAGCCATGTTAACGGTATGTCTCTTGGTATGGCAATGTTGAGTTGTTGGTTTTTAAACCAACTTTGTCCAGGGGAATTATCTCAACAACAAGAACAGGAAGCCCTGATGATTTTTTTTCATCTTGCACCATCATCAAGTAAATTTTGATCCAATATAAACACCAGCAACACCACTAAATACATTCCCATCAGACAATTAAACATTATATACCTGCTTAAATCAGTATGTTAGCAGGTTCATGGGGGAGTTGTGAATATGATAGCAAACAGTTGTGAGAAAGATTTTTTCCTATAAACCTGCAGAGCCAATTTATCCATCAAGATGAGTTTTGAAGATGTTTGTAGAGCTTTCTGCGTCCCTTGCATACAATGGAATTACATGGCACCTCGCTTGTGGTGCCCAAAGTAGCAAAATACATTTTGAAAACTCTAAGCAATGTCTCTTTCCAGAAATCGTGACCCAGTTGTTCCTATATTGCTCCAGTGTCACTATGCAAAAATAAGCATCCATGTACCAACAGTTTGCCAATCGACATGAGTAGACGCACGTCTCCATATGTACAGTAGAAAGACAATAGTTCCTACATGCTCATAACAATGTGAGATGCGATTGAGTTTTTCAAGTCTGTTCATTGGGTGCTTTATAAACCACAAGTCAAGTGTGGCTTTATTCAGTATGTTTGAGAGACGCAGGAATCCCTACAGCTCAAATCTCAGAAAATTACACCAAGGACATCGAATTGGATAAATAGCACTACAGTTGCTATCGTGAAATTGTTGTCCTTGTATGAGCTCAACAGATTATTTGCGACTGAAAGCTGTGTCCTTGGCCACCACACTGTTTAGTGTCACATGATGACGATGATTTGGACCTTGTGTTGGAGGTTAACTTTTCTTTTCTTTACATTTAAGAGCAGACTTGCTGAAGCCGTGAGAGTGTCACTGCCTTAACAGTAAATGCTACCTTGAGCGAATGCCCACGCGTGTGCGTCACAGTTGCTCGCAGCAGTATGTTCAGATTTACTGCAGAACATAAAGGCTGCGGCCTGCGGTCATTTAACTGGACGTAGGAGGAAAATGTGATTTTTCCTTTTGTTGACTGTGTCAGCGAGGTTCGAATCAGTAATCGTTAGACTCATTTTCCGTCTCATGAGCTTTTCTCACAGTCACACTGACCCCCCCCCCCAAGTAAAACGTACGCTTAGAACAGGGCTTTCTGTGCCCTCGTAATGAGTTTCCCGATTTCTGCTGAGAAATTCTTTTCACACCGAGGACATTAAACATTAATTTTAATACATATCTTACATCCTCTAATTTCAAATCCAGATTTCTTTCTTTCTGCTCCATTTCCAGCACTCTTGAAATTGTAATTTTTGCTCTTTCTCACAGTACTCACATTTTCAGACTTAGAGAAATAATTACCTGGTTGCCTATAGAGATCTCACTCCTGCTGTGCATTGACAGCTTCACAGCATTCTCTGAATTCCAACTAATTCCACTCTCCACTCTGTCTTGTGTGAATTATATAAGTGAACATGAATGGTATGTTGTTGACTTGATGTCTCTGTGAGTGATTGACAACTAATCTCCCCAACAGCAATCCCTTTGCATGGACGCACTGAACCAAGCTGCCAGGCTGATGAGATGCTGTTTCACATTTAATAAGCGTGGTGGTAACAAAAGCAATTGTTTTGTCATTAAAATGTGTCTGGGGGCAGCGGACGAACTGGCTTTTAGCTGAATTTTACTTTATAAATTTTCCTGATTCTGATTCTTATTGCAGTGACTGTGTAGATCAGATCCCTTTGGTTTACACTAGGTTGTACCCATAAAGGTTGGGGGGTCAACCTTCCCAGATGTAATATGTGTCAATACAATGCCTGTGCAAAGATATTAATACAAATTTATGTGTGTGAGATTGTGAAATTATGGCACACGCATTGGAGTAAAGATTCATATGTATCAAAAAGGGAATTTGGGATTATCTTGAATTTCGGATTTGAATCCATCTTTATGAAAGAGAGGGGTGAACAAAAGGGCACTTGATGTGGGAGATGCAGCAGTCAGGTGGGTGGGCAGCTGGGCAAATGGACAAGGGGTGGGGGGGGGTCACAACCACCACTAGGCACTTTTAACCAACTGACCTGCTCAGAGAGTTGCTTGCCTCTGAGGAAGAAGCCCAGCAGGCAGCCAATGACCACAGCCAGCACAGACAGGATGAGCAGTCCGTTCTGCTTGCAGACGTTCTTCACCCGCCCCCACACTTCATCCAAAGCCACCGCCATCCTCCTCCACCACCTCCTCCTCCTCCTCCTCCTGCGTGTCCTGGTCCCGACTGCAACTTTGCAACCCCCCTCAGAGAAAACCCCAGAGTGAGACTCCCTTTTTCACCACTTATTCAGCCATATAGAGCTGACAGCCGCCACCACACTGGACGAAAGAGCGCATGGACACAAGACAGTGGGACGGGATGGATGGATGCACGCAGATTAAAAGAAGGTGGGATTGAGAGAAAGGTAATATGGGGGAAGAAGTTTAAAGAACGGAAAAAAACAAAAAGTTGGGATTTGGTGAACAGACGAGAGAGAGAAAAGTTGGAAGAGGTAGTCGTCCAAAAATAAAGCACTTCAGGAGTTTCTGTCCCTCCACCGAGCAGCTCCCTTGGTTATTCCACATGAGACTAAGAGCATCACACTCTCTATCTCTGTCAATCTGTCTGTCTCGCTCCCTGTCAGTCACCTCCCTCTCCCTGTCTCTCTGCCACCCCCCACCCCCCCAAACCAGCAGCACACTCTCCCTGGTGGCCAACAGGGGGCTCTGCGACAGCTGGTGGTACTGTCATCAGGGTTAATACTACGATCCTATTACGCCCCGATGCACGACTCAGATCTAAGGCTGGATTAGAGAGCTCTTTGAACAATTGCACAGCGGATTGTTCCAGATCACAAAAAAGAGAGAGAGAGAGAGAGAGAGAGAGAGAGAGAAAGAAAGAGTAAAGAGAAAAAAAAAACTGCACGAGAGGTAAATAACCAGAAAACAAACAAAATGGTCTTACGACCCGGGGTGTTGTTGACCTGTTTATATGTTTCACAGATGTGCTGTACATGTGATTGAACATAATGATGAGGACACACATGATGGCATAATGCACACATATCAGTCTGTGTGCTCAGACTGATCACAATTCAATTTTACATGCATACATACTGCATGCAGTTTATATATCTAATACAAAGTGGATGTCATGAATATTCATTCATTTTACACACTGTGTGGAGACTATTACATTCACGTGGCCAAAAGCTGAGTGTACTGGCATGATATAGAGGTAATACTAATGTAAGTATATCTCTTTAAATGGGCATGTAGTTTTTTTTTTCTAACAAAGATTGAAAACCTCCAGTGTGTTGGTGGTTATGTTGGTAACAAAGGAGAACATGACAGTGCTGCTCTATAGTCGTAGACGTCTCTGACAGGGAGAAAGAAGACACAGAAATGCAATACGATTACCAAGATCTATGATGCCCTTTACAAGATATTTGCTGGCTATCGATCTCCAAAACCGACGTAAAACATGGTAAGAGTGTTAAGTCGTATGTTACTTAGGAACCACCAATATACTGCATAATAATCCAAACAGTGAAGACTAGAGGAGATGA
This sequence comes from Mola mola, assembly GCA_001698575.1. Taxonomy (NCBI): domain Eukaryota; kingdom Metazoa; phylum Chordata; class Actinopteri; order Tetraodontiformes; family Molidae; genus Mola; species Mola mola. The sequence goes on from KV751338.1 coordinate 439,166, forward strand.
AAAAGATCAAAAGCAATAAGGTGTGATGTCAGCTAGTATTACTTACATTGATAACAAAGGCCTGAAGATACAGTAAGGGGCAAATTCCTCCCCAAAAATGAACCGGCAACATGTTAGTTTTTCATAAAACCGCTGTTAAAGAACCAGGCTTCGAGAAAACTGAAAGCTGTACAGGGATCTGATTGACCAATTGATTCGTGTGGCTGCAACAGCTGATGTGAATTATTTTATCTCTAAGAAAAAGATAAATTAATTACCATATAGAAATTAGGCCTTTAATGTGCACACACACGGGCAAAATCTTTGTGTGTGTATAATAAAAGCAACAAGCATTTATTCAAAATGAAAACATCTACTTAACAATTCCATTTGGTTTTGCACAGCAACAGAGGATTCACAGATATTATTCAGAGCATGTTCTGCGGTAAGATTGACAGATGATAATGTAATAATAATCATATAATCATACCTCATCTCTATTAATTAGTTCCATTCGTCAAACACACACGAACGCCTTTGGTTTTCACCTATATCTGCAGCCGCATCACTGGGTGACTCACTCTGAACACTATCTTTGTGAAAACAGAAAATATATTTGATTTACTCTGCTGTGGGGCCCCCAGTAGGGAGATGAACATACTGTGTTAAGAATGAGTATGATGGAGCCCGAACCTGATTTCCAAGGTAACGCTGGATGACTCAACCCGGTGATGCCTATAAGAAAAATGTTAAAAGCTGTCACTGCCGTGTAGCAGGATACCATTGCTAGGGGGAAGAAAAGAGATTCCTAGATTCCTCGATGTTTCAACCATGTCTCAATTCTGTTCAACCCCATTCACCCCCAGGCTAAAGACCCACATTGCATTAATTGGTAACTGGCAAGGTATTAAATACAACAGACTTTTGTTTACAAAAAGGATATGAATACTTTTTATGACCTGCTCAATACTGTCATCCGCTCTGTCACCTCTTGACTTTTGAACTAGTCTACTACACACTGCAAAGTTGCAAGCTCTAACATCGGAGTAGTTCAGCCGTACGTGTTTGAGCCAGACACGGATGCCAGGGGGGAACTACTTGTGCAAAGTCGCCTACAAGTTGCAAGATTTATCAGAAGGGAAAGTTTGTGTCTGTACCATTAATCCACAAAAGTAACGACCGGTTCCTTAGCTTTTCTACGTAGAAGACCTGGGCTGTCAAAGTTTGTTATTAGGAGACTGTCCCTGCTGGATTGCAGAAGGAAAGCAGAAATCCTCAGCCATGCTTACTCCGTGTGTCATGGTTATGGCATTTGTGTTGGTTTAATGTACAGTATTTCTAGTTTGATGCTTTTGAGTTTCCAGTTTTCCTGTTTCGTTTTGAAGTGGTTTTGTTATTGTTCTATGTGTTACTGTCAGGTTTCTTGTGCTCATTCATGTTACCTGTGTTCATTTCTAGTGTTTCCTGTTTCCTGTTATTTTCTGAAGGTTCTGTTGTTCTTTGCGTCGCGTTGTGATTTATTCTTCCTCCCTTTATCTACCTGTGACTTGTATTTAAGTTCATATGATCCCTTTATCTGTTTTTCTTGTGTTCCCTAATGTTTTTTTTAAGTATTGTTTCCCATGTGTTGGACTCTGGTTTTGACTCTCGTTTGGATTTTGCCTGAGGCATTTGGATTTGTTTACTTGTCTGTTTGGACATATATTATAGTATGACCCCTGCCTGCTCTATGACTGTCAGTTTTGCTCAGCCACAATAAATATAGCAGTTCGCCAGTCCACAAGCTTCTGCTTTTGGGCATATGAACACATTTTCCTGGTTTCACCATAATGTGTGTTGTAGTACACATGGACACGTTAACAAGGTCAAAAACATTATTTTCATTGGACGCAGTCTATTACATAAATCATAATATTGTCAGAATTTTATTTCCTCCAAAATGTACAATTTAGTCGTAATTTGCAGGAAAAGGTGTTTATATATTATTTATATATTGTATATAAAAAGGTCACAAAGTTTCACATTTCTGTAGATGACCCAGTGATGGCGATCAAATTAGAGGACAATGCAGGAATCTTTCAATTACAGAATGTAGTAAAATTACAACAGAAAGCAAAGAAAAGTGTTGCGTTTAATGGAGAGAGCTGAAGGAATATTCATAAAACAACAACAAGACAAAAACAAAAGGGCCAGAGGAGCAAAAGGCCAAAAGTAACTAGAAAGAGAAAGTTTAATAAACAGAAGGACCCCTATCCATACACAACGATGCACACTGCAAACAGCATGTTTCATTTTCATTGACAACAATGCCCCTCAGCGTGTCACATAAGGAAAACCAGAGGCTCCCCCGGTATGTTAACATAACAAGCTCTCACATGATGGCTGATATTATTCTAATAGTAATCTCAGGCATCACATCTGCCGTGAGGCTGCTGTGTAATCCCTGGCTGGACGTCTGTGCATGACATGGATGCTATAGTGGCCCCATTCTGCATGCAGAATATATGAAATGCTGGCAGCCAGCAGTTTCTGTGACATGTCATTTTTAAGAAGCTGAAGGTCATTTTGGTCTTAGAGTTAAAAAAAACAACAAAAAACATTGTAAAAGAAAAAACAATTTCGGCTCTGCTTCCTGTGGAAAATGAAGCCTCTATAGCTAACACATTAGTTTTGAAGTGTCTGTGATAAACCAAAGGATATGAGGATCTCACTCAGAATTAGAAATAGGCACACATGAGACAACGATGGATATTATTAAATGGGTCTGATGTGCTGTCTTTTCCTTTAATAATCTTCACTCAGTCTTACAGTGGAACAACATGTCCTTGGAAATGTCATGGTAACCTGTTCCAATTCATAGAGAAATTTCAATGAAATAAACCAGGACAATTGATTGATTTTTGTCATCTACAAAAACTGAAAGACAGATTGTAGGGGATCAGTTCTTCTCCCATTTGCCAGGCATACTTCTTATTTTATTCTTTTAAAATAAATGCATAGTTTTATTACATGATATGTTTCTAATGCACATATTTCAAAACATCAGTTTTTCGGGAGCCAAGAGAGGGGCTTTGTTCTAAGCTTTGTAAAAAAGGCAGTTTTAGCTAATCGAGCAGGTTTAATTAATGGTTTATTTGTCTTAATATTCATCTTTAACCCACTTCTTCAGGTTTCTGAAGCTTCTCGGTGTGCCTTTTGTATGTCTTATCCACATGCACAAGGTAACATTCAGCATCTGCAGCCAATACATAAACCCTTCCCTCATGCAAATAATTACCCCCCCGTATGTCAGAATGAGATGCAAGGGGTCATTACAAAGCTTAAGTATCGGACCTGGACTTAAACCTTCAAAACTATCTTTTTGGGAACAGCATAATAGGTTCTGAATATAACATTGTCATGTCATCATATTTTAAGTTTGGCAAACCAGAGTTTTAAATCAACTTCAGACATGTTTATAATATCAATTTTGTAATATCAGATCTGCTATTGATATGAAGACTCATAGAATTTGAAGGTGGAAGACATAAATGCCCAGGGCGGGATTCAAACCAGTGTCCAATATGAGGATTTGAGACATGAAATAAACACTCAACTAGACAACCAGGCCACTTTATAGTGACTGAACCCAAATGAGACAGGAGAGCACGCAACACACTTTAGAAGAAGACTTAGACTGAAGATGCTGTGTGTCGAATGGTTTACACTTGATAATTAATTTTAAATTATGCTGTAAAGTGTATTGTTAATATAATATGTGGATTACAAAAAAGGTCATAGTCAGATAATGAGATATTAATCAAATCAAATCAAATCAAATTTTATTTGTATAGCCCGAAATCACAATTTACACATTATCTCACTGGGCTTTGACAAACTGTACAGATGTGACATCCTCTGCCCTTAGAGCCTCGAACCGGGTGAGGAAAAACTTAAAAAACCCTAAACAGGGAAAATAAGAAACCTCAGGAAGAGCCACAGAGGAGGGATCCTTCTTCCTAGGACGGACAGACGTGCAATAAATGTCACTTGTACAGAACACAAAAACATGATAACAACAGTTCATTTAGAATGCATAAAACATCCATGAGTCCCAGAGTCTGTGGATTCTTTGAGTCCGGATGTACGGAAAGTCTAGTGATCCAGACGCAGGTGGACTCTGTTGGTCCAGGAGTCATTGTACTCCATGTAGGAAGATCTGGGTGTTGCTGAGTCCAAGAGTATGTAGAATCTGTAAATCCAGGGATATGTGAAGTGTAGTGGTCCAGAAGCAGGTGTAGTCTATTGATCCAGAAGCCATTGTGATCTGTGGGTCCTGATTTGCACTTGGAAATCCAGCCTAGGATCCAAGTCACAGGATCCAAGTCACAGGATCTCCTTTCCTAATGTGTCCAGGAGGCATCAGGCAGGACCACAGCAGCACCTCCCACCGCGACCTAGAAAAACCTGCAGGATGGTAAAGCACAACGACTCCGGGGAAGAAGTAAAGTTAGTGTAAGGATATGGACATTTACAGGAGCAGAGAAGGAGTCGGAGTCAGAGGGGCGAGAGAAGAAAGCTCAGTGAATCATGGAGTGTTCCCCCAGCAACCTAAGCCTATAGCAGCATAACTAAGGGCTAGATAGGCCAGCCTTAACTATAAGCTTTATCAAAAAGGAAGGTTTTAAGCCTACTCTTAAAATCAGAGAGTGTGTCTGCCTCCCGTACCAAGACTGGAAGATAGTTCCACAGGAGAGGAGCTTGATAGCAGAAAGCTCTGCCTCCCATTCTACTTTTGGAAATTCTTGGGATCACCAATAACCCTGCATCCTGGGAGCGTAAGGTTCTGGATGGGCGATAGGGTACTATGAGCTGTTCAAGATAAGATGGTGACTGACTATGAATAGCTTTGTAGGTGAGAACAAGGATTTTAAATTCTATTCTGAATTTAACTGGGAGCCAGTGTAGAGAAGCCAGTATGGGGGAAATATGGTCTCTGATATTAGTTCTAGTCAGTACACGCGCTGCTGCATTTTGGATTAACTGAAGAGTTTTTATTTTATATTAATGCAGTTCTAGACGTCCACAGGCTGCTAATAGGATCCTGAGCCAGATATTCGAATATTTAACCAATGTTACACATACAGAGACGTCCCGGTCAGTCCTTCAGATATCGAACCAGTCTCATCCAGGCCCCCTTTACACTTAGCATTAAAACGCGTTTTTTTGTGATCCGATTGCAATCGTATGGTGTTTGACCATATTTAAACTTGGTATAAACATGCGTCTCTGGTGTTCACATGTAGATCCTTTCGCTATCACACTCCTCCGTTGGACAAGCAATACAGTATCGGACTACAGCATCTCATCCTCTTCTCGTGTGCGTGCTGCTTAATCAAAAATCAGCACAGCTGCTGAGCCTGCTGAGAGCTGCATGGACATTATCTCAAGCCATCATTTGTATTAATGATTACACTGGTGCTGTGCATGTATCCACGATGGCCATGCAGTTCTCATGCGGATCACAATCCTTCCTCAAAATGGTTTGAATATATTTTACACCTGAACTTTCATGTGGTCAAGTGTGATCCGATCCTAGGTTATAGAAAATGCATTTTAATTGCAGGTGTAAAGGGGGCCAGGGACCATCTTCTGTATTCAAACATTGGCATAACAGGTTGTCACCATCCTGTAAAGGCTGCGTTCACACCAGCCTTGTTCAGACCATTTGAACTGACCCCTGATGCAGTTGTTTGGGTTTCTTTGAACGCACTGAGGCCGCTGGTTCAAACCAAACAATTGGACTCTGGTCTGCTTGAAAGGGGTCGTCTCGGACTGATGTCAAGTATGAATCATCGATGGTGTGAACCCCATCCGCACCAGTCACTGCAACTATACTATCCACTCAAACAAAAACACCCTCTGGGAATATTGGCACAAGAGATCATATCTCAACTACTGGAAAAAGTGCAAAAGAACGCAGAGGTGTTCTAAAATCTTCAGCGAAAGGATGAAACACAATGGGTTTAACCAAATTGCTGAGCAGTGTCACGTAAAAGTTAAGAAGCACGGAGAGTCTGCAGAGCAATTGGACAAACACAAAAAGGGTTGCTCGCATCTTATTTACCTTAAAGTATTTTCCTCTGACATGATTTATTTCTCAAGTACTGGGGCCCACACATGCCTAGTCATGGACTCCTTCAGGGGGGAAGTCCAGGGCATGATGAATTTGGGCTGCACGGCAGGTCCCAGTTAAAATATTTGCTTCAGTATCACCTCTCAAAGTCATAAACAAAGTTCTCTGACAGGGCACTCAGGCATATGGGTCAAGTACGGTTCAGGGTTACAATGTGGCGCTCAGTTTCAGATACAGCAGCGGATGGCTCCATCAAAAATGTACTTAGACATCTCTATGCCACATGGTCACTGAATTTGTGCATGAGTGGCCTAAAGGTGTACAGGATGAGACGTAGACACAAAAATAAATGTTGGTTTTATGCTGGCCTAATGATGACACTTTAAAATTAAAGTGAAAGAAATACACATGTCAAGTGTTGCTGGGACTTGCATCAATGTTGCCGTGCAGATTGCAAGGAGCAACGTAGAGGTCAGCATCAGTTGTTAAGTGGCAGAGCGTAGTGATAGAAGATTTTACAGGCAATTCCCTGCAGGCTGACACGAAGAGATGAATGGGAAGGCAAGGCAGAGCAGGGAGGAGGTTATTGAAGTGCGAAAAATGGGCTTGTGTCCCTGCTGTGATTGTTTCTCTTTCTGCACTGACACATTGAATAAGAAATAGATGAGAGTGTGGAACTTAGTGAGTTTGCATGTATGTTCAGTATGTTCATGGGATCATTTGCAAATGCCTGTATATGAATGTCAGTGACGCTTATGCACAAGTAGGTGTGTGTTCTCACCATGTCCCTCCACTGTTCCCCTCCGCTGTCAAATAATCTCCTTTCTTTTTACAATTTTTCACCGTTGTTGGATTGGACAGGCAGGGATAATCTGGGATTAGAGTGAGCAGTTAGGACTGGTGTACTCCTCATTCATTTATACTGGGCAGACATGTTAAGCATCCACAGGTCATCTGCGGTGGGCCCTTACATATTCCATTGCATATCATTTCAAGGCAAAATTTAGTCGATTCAGGCATTTTTATCCCAAACAATTGCCATAAGAAGCTTGAAAGAGTTCAAAACCATGGAAGTTTCATACGTCATGCTTTGATATTATAAATTTCTTGTGACGTCTCTGACAATTGCCTAATATGCTTGCAGTTATTTTGTGTGTAACTGATGCCTCAAACACTGGATAAAAGTTTTGTGCCCATATACAGACCAAAAACAGACAGAGTGGTAGAGTTCAGTGATATTTATTTGGTGTATGGCAAAACTCATGAATTGAGTTCCAGGCTGGGATCAAAACCAGGAAGTCAGTCCGAATCGCCAAACAGATCCACAAAAGACACAGGCAGAAATCCAAAACGGTTCAGACACCAAATGAACTAGGAAAAAACTAGGGAGAAAGATTAAAACATAAAGGAACTGACAGAAAAATAGACACCAGACATTTGACAATCTGACAGAGAACATAGGGAGCATGAGGGTTTAAAGGAAGGTGGACACATCAGGTTTGGGCAGGTAACAGGACACGGGTGGAACACATGAGATAATCACACAGGAGGGAAACACAGGGAGGAAATGTAAATCACCACAAGACACAAGGAAGAGCCCAACCTACAAAAACCAAACAGGAAACACTAGAAATCAACATAGTTAACAAAGATGGGTGAACATTAGTAACTTGACCTGAAAAACTCAAAAAATTAAACACTAGAACGACAGGAATGAATACTAGAAAACGAACTGCTAGATACTCATAATATTAAAAAAACTAAAAATTGGAACAAGAAACTCAAAACATTAATACAAGAAATAATATATCAACACAAAATCCTTCAGGTACAATAACAGAAAATCATCTGAATCAACAAGAAACTCAAAAATCAAACAAGAAACCAGAACAAAACCCTGTAAACAAGACAGTTATTTAAAAAAAAAAAAAAAAAAAATTGAAAGGAAAACATTGCCCCTCTTGTTACTGACATGGTTTCTGCTGCGCTCCATCAAAAACGCAGGTGCTTCACAGTCGGTACCTACCCCATGTTATCAGACACTTACAACAACATTTAGAGTAAGTGGGAAACAAAAACTAACTTTTCTTTCCAACTTTCTCGCCCTGTGCTGTTGCGTTGTATAGCCTTGTGAAACTAAACAGCAACCAAACTCCATGTAGCCAGTAGTGAAGTGTCCCTCTTGGGCTGCCGTAGGGATAGATGGGTCCCAGCCCTTTCTTCTTCCGGGTTTTGATTTAATTTTTCCATTTCAATACATAACTTCGCACGCTCATAGATCGTCTCCCTTTCGGCGTGACAGGTAACCTACGAGTCCATGTGTGCAGCGTCCTCTGCTTCCATGTGACCAGCCTTTAGTTGTTACTTTAGCGCCACAAAGGTGAAGCATAATATTGTCTCTCTTTTACCCTATAGCTCTAATAAAATATGTGTTGGTAATTACTTGTTTAAATGAATAATAAACTTTGGAATGTTGGGGGAATTCCTTGTCTCTGCTCATCATTCACCATTATGTGTGGTCTGAGACAGGATCTGTGGACTTTATTCAAAGCTTTGCCATAGTCCAGTGACTTTTATACTTCAGTAGTTTTAAAAAAAACAAAGCGATGTGTTTTGTGAAGATTATACTCTCAAATGTTGGGGAACAGGGGCTTATTTGAAAAAAAAAATACTCGAATTATCCTTTAAGACAATGAACCATTTGAAAATCTGTACATCACGCTCACACTGAGCCACAGGCGAAGGCATCGAACCCCAAATTGGTCCCGATGCTGCTGTGAATGCGCGTGAATAGCTTCCTAACTCCCACCTCCACCCATTCACACTATGAATGTGTGTGTAAATGGATGAATTTGACAAACACTAGATAAAGAGAAAGGTGCTACAGAAATGCAAGTCATTTACCAAGTCCATTTCCATACACTGTTGCTTGTGGCTATTTGTCTAACCAGCTATGACTATACACCCTCCTGTGTCTTTTACTATTAGCTGAGCTTATTTTTGTCCTCGTTCTTCTCAATTTGAAGGACACCCTCATTTCTTAGTGCTTAATGGACCTTTGTTTATATAAAGTGCACTTGCCTTTATTCATTTACATTCTGAGCAGGTGTAGAGAAAAAGTGCAAAGCACATTTTGAACCATTCATCCGTCCACTGCCTGCTAAAGATCATGACTGAAAGTTTCACTCATCACATCGGTGGGCTGCCGTGCCCACGTACAGTGAGAGCCCCCGATCCTGGAGCCAATTGCTGTCATTAAAAATCCCAAGGCATTCATTTACCCATCACCATCCATCTTATAGACTATCTTATCTTCCACGTCAGCGCTGCACCTCACACAGAAGAATCCATCCATTTTTTTCTCTTTGAGATTACGAGCTCGAGCAGTAGATAATCACTATTTACTCTGTTCTTTATCACCTTACATTTAGATTTAGGTATTTAAGGCTAATAAAATCCAACATTAGCCACATTTCTCAGTCGTTTTATGTGGATCCATGTGCATGTGGAAAAACTTTTCTGCTCTCGGTGCTGCTGTCATCTAAAAGTGACCCTAAAAAACAAGCAGTGTTCAAAGGCGCTGCTCATCAGCAACTGCTTGTGGCCCCATTTGACTACACTCGTTACTGTCGTGCTGCTAAGCGTCGCATGCAGTATTCTTGTGAAAACCTGAGTTTGTCGATGAGTGGGAAAATGACAAAGAGTTAAGTAAATACAATAGTAAATGACTGTGTGTGGTTATGGTCTAACCTATGCCTCACCAGCACCGGGTAACAGGGAGTCAAGATTGGTGATGAATGTTGGTTGCGGGGGGGGGGATTTTTTTTGTCCCCTGCAGACTCTGGAATCACCACTGGTACTGTTTATCCGACCTCTGCTGTAGCCTCATATTGCTCCATGTATTTCATTGCTTTTGAGCTTATGTACACTTCAGGGCCGCTTTTCTTCCTTCTCATGTTTTCCTTCCTTTAGTGAAGCTGGATCTGACGTGGAGGACTTGGATGAGTAATGCCCTGAGGGCAGTGCCTCAGTTGATGTTATTACACTACAATCTGTGACAGCGGCTCAAGAGCGAAAAACTGAATACTCAGGAAACCGACAACATGGCTGAACATGGCCTTAGCTATCATTTAATGTCAGTTCAAGGTTCAGTATTTAAGGTTTGAAACATTTAAGCACTGAAATGTCGTGGTATCTATTTAGCTGTTGTGATTTAATGCATTTTTACTTAAAAGTGCCGGTTTGCGCATTTCATTTTATTACTTATCATTCAGCAATTCCCAAAATATAAGCATGATGGAATAAGTCTTATCTGTTGGCATCACAGCCATTTCAGTATCAAATTATGTGAGACCAAATCACACAGAGAATGTTTGTCTGTTAAAAACAGAAGCTGAACTGTTTTAACCAAATTTAATTTTTTTGCATTTCTAAGTCAAAAAGGCATTGCCTTCTGAAATAACAGAAATTAGCTTGTTCGACTTTTGTGAGGGTAAAGGCCATTTTTTGGAAAATGTAGCATGTTAATTTAAACAAATTAGAAGAGAAATAAGATGTACAATTACAGAGGTGTACCTAAAAAAAAAAGCTTTTCTGTTTCATTAAATTACATATTTCAATTTTTTTTGTTCATTAAAAAAATCCCTACAAAATAAATAAAGTTTGGTTAGCAGGAGTCGTTTTTTTTGCTTGAGGGCCAGTGACATAGTATAAAACAAGATGGACATGGTGACACCACTTTCTCTCATTATGCAAAAAACAGCCCAAATATCCAGGATTTGAAGACTGCTGCGGAATCATTTTGAGCCAGAGTTTGGGCCATAGCAACTGCGAAGCAGAGCCACGCTATGGCGTTCCCACCCATATATCGGCCCACCTGATCGCAAGTAGAGCTCAGCTGTCAATCATGATGTTTCACCCCATTTTTTATAGCATCAAATAACTAATTAAAACTGAAATAATGATAAAAATGAATACGTAAACAGACAAGAACAACAGGGCTTTATGACCTATACAGTAACCTGCCTACAGAGGGCTATCAGGCGCTGACTATCTCTTTACAACAGTAGCTGTGATTTTGGGTACAGGCTTATGACATTTTTATTTCAAAAGCGCTAAAAATAAATTCTAATAATTTTTGCATAGCTTGTTGTCCCCAAGGCTTTCACTCAGAGTTCTGACTGGACCGGACTACACTGGAATATTAATCATCATTAAGGTGGAAGATCTGTCAGGTGGAAATACTTCCACCTGACAGAAATATACATGTCTTACCCGTTTCATTTGACATTCTTTCCTAGCTGTTTTGAAGGTGCTCCTGATGGCCAGTCCAGACCTGGAACTGTTGGTAATTTTGGTCGAAATGCACCTTTAAAGTGCGACCTGGTAATCAGGAGTGATAAGGATTTATCTTAGCGAATAGCAAATCTTGCCTGCGATGTATATATGTATATATATGATACTTTGACACACTGCCTGCTGATGAACCCCTCTGTATCTCCTAAATGAATTCAGGTAGCTGCATTATGTCCTTCCAAATCCTGACTGACTATGCTTGCATACCTGTGTGTACCATGGGGAATCACTTACCATCCCACTGAGCTGTTCTATTCAAACGATCTATGCAGGCAAATCAGAGGCTGCCTTCATCACTCCCAGCGGGATGAAATATAACTGCAGTGTAAGCCATGGTGCTCCTGTTATTATCACAGGGTATGTTCAACCCCTCTGGATCATAACATTCATGAAATAAGAGAGAGTGTTCAGTGTTTTTTTTTTGGTCCCAACACATTTTAATAACACTAAGACTGTAATCAGATTTGTGTCCAGCGGCTATTGTAAATCAGTTCATTTTAACAGTGTATTCAAATGCAACCAAAACTGATGACCTCAGTTTGAATTACATAGAAAATCCCATAACCCCTCAAAATAGGACAAAACCTAACAATGAGGATTTACAGACTTACCGAGTCATGCTTACTGTCTGGCTTCATGCTGCTAATAGCAAAAAGCAAAGATAAAAGCCCAAAAGATTTCAATTTAACATCTTTGTCTTAACGTTCACAATGCAAGGTGAGGTGAAGAGGCAGGTGGCACAGACTAAACAGAAAGTGTATAATGAGCTGTATGAGAGGCTGGAAACTCGGGAAGGAGAAATGGATTTGTATTGTCTGGCGAGGCAGGTGAATCGAGCTGGGAAGGATATGCAGCAGGTTTGAGTGATTAAGGACAGGAATGAAAATGTACTAATAAGTGAGGAGAGTGTGCTGAGAGGATGGGAGGAGTACTTTGAGGAGCTGATGAAGGAAGAAAATTAGACGAAAATAAGGGTGGAATCAACAAGGTGGAAACTGTGAAACAGGAAGTCAGAAAGATCAGTTAAGATGAAGTGAGAAAAGCTTTGAAGAAGATGAAGAATGGAAAAGCAGTTGGTCCTGATGACATATCAATAGAGGTATGGAAGTGTCCAGGAGAGAGCAGAGGAGTTTTTGACAAAACTTTTCAACGTGATCTTGGACAGTGACAAGATGCCTGAGGAATGGAGGAAAAGTGTAATGATGCTGAATTTTTAGAACAAAGGTGATGTGCAGAGTTGTAGCAACTACAGAATGATAAAGCTGATGAGCCACACAATGAAGATTTGGAAAAGAGTCGTGGAAGCGAGGCCAAGAGAAGAAGTGATGATTTGTAAGCAGCAGTATGGTTTCATGCTGAGAAAAAACACTACAGACACCATGTTTGCTTTGAGAATGGTGATGGAGAAATATAGAGAAGGTCAAAAAGAGCTGCATAGTGCCTTTGTGGATCTAGAGGAAGCCTACGACAGGGTGCCGAGGGAGGAAATGTGGTTCTGTATGAAGGAGTCTGGAGTGGCAGAGAAGTATGTAAGACTGGTGCAGGATATGTATGAGAGCAGTACGACAGTGGTGAGGTGCGCTGTAGGAGTGATAGATGGCTTCAATGTGGAGGTGGGACTCCATCAAGGATTGGCCCTGAGCCCCTTCTTGTTTGACGTGGTGATGGACAGACTGACAGATGAGGTCAGGCAGGAATCTCTGTGGATGATGATGTTTGCAGATGACATTGTGATCTGTAGTGAGACCAGGGAGCCGGTGGAAGAAAACCTGGAGAGGTGGAGGTATTTGCAGGAAAGAAGAGGAATGAAAGTCAGTCGCAGCAAGACAGAATACATGTGTGTGAATGAAAAGGAGGAAAGTGGAACAGTGAGGTTGCAGGGAGTAGAGGTGGAAAAGATCCACAAGTACTTGGGGTCAACTGTTCAGAGCAACGAGGAGTGTGGTAAAGAGGAGAAGAACCGAGTGCAGTCAGGGTGGAGTGAGTGGGGAAAAGTGTCAGGAGTGATCTGTGACAAAAGAGTAGCAGCAAAAGTGACAGGAAAGGTTTACAAGAGGGTAATGAGACCAACACTGTTGTTGAGTTTGGAAACGGTGGCACTGACCTAAAGACAGTAGACGGAGCTGGAGGTGGCAGAGTTAAAAATGTTGAGATTCTCTTTGGGAATGACGAGGACAAGTTTTGGAGACAAAGTTAGAGAGGCCAGATTGAGATTGTTTGGACATGTGCAGAGGAGGGACAGTGAATATATTGGTACACCAGGTGTAATACCATGCTTTCCTTAGATCTGGTCTGATTGTTCATAATCTGTATAACTTTTTTCCATATAAACTTTTATTGATTTTAACAAGGGATGCACCAATTAATCAGCTCAATGTCGCTATCGTCCGGTATTGATGTGGTTGACTGATATTAGCCTATCTGCAAATAAGGTGGCATTCATCAATACCAGTGGCCAATAATAATCTGTTGTGTCTCATTAGTTTCACATGGATATATCCGCTGTCCTACACCTGACTCCAGCTCTGATGAAAATCATGTTTTCGACCTTGTTAATCTGTCCATACAGTGTTTTTATGTACTACGACACACATAGTTTGTCTGTGGAGATTCTCAGTCATCCAGCTGTTTCAGCTTCTAAAAGAAGAATTTTCTCTAAGCATAAAATCCCAGTTCACTTCAGACCCTGCAACACTCTGAGACAAAAACTGGTTCCCAGAAAGGAAAAAACTCCCAGACACAAACTTAACAATGTTGTTTTTGCAGTCCAGCCCAGTGAGGAGTGCGCAGACTTTTACATTGGGGAGACCAAACAACCTCTCCACAAACGCATGGCTCTTTGGCCACCTGATGGTGGGTGGATCTGGGCCACACAGATTGGGGCCAGGGCTTTGTACCCTTTGCCCACTACCCTGAGTGTGATGGATCCTTCCCAAGGTTAAATACTAGGGACTCCCTACCAGAAATCTAGAACTGAAGAAGCCTCTTGGATGAGAGGTGCAATGTCTTCAGGGAACTACAACAAGTTCAGTTGCCTTCAGCTGAAACACCAAGACACACGCATTATTTGTGTGTCGTTTCATTTTCCCAACGGAGGATATTTTTATTCCCTGATACCCAAGAGTATCCATATTTGACTCACTTACTGGCCACATTGATATTTTAAATGTTGGAAAAGTGGTGCATCTCAGAGTGTTTAGTAGGAAGCAACTGGACTTCTTATCTTGTTTGAAGACGTTTCGCCTCTCATCTGAAAGGCTTCTTCAGTTCTGAGGTTCAGTGCGGGAAACCATGAAAGTCTGCCATGTCTGGCGGCTTTTGTTTGAAGTATTATTTGACCTGATAATCACATTTTCAAGAGAGTCTCTAATCTCTGTCATGAATTTAAGCCATTCTATTAACTCTGGCCTGAGTGCACTTTTCCAGCTGCATAGAATAAGCCTGGCATCTACAGTACAGCCATTTACAGTCGTTTATACATGTTTTAAAATTTAATTTAAAAGGTTAAACCTTCATATATTCTATATTCATTACACATAAATTCAAATTCTAAATACTATTATTTTGAAATGCGTTTTTTTTTCCACATATGGAATTTGCACATAATAATATAAATAGCAAAAGGCTCGAAATGTTTTAGCTTACATGTAATATCTAGACTATATTAAATGCTCACTTTCTGAAAACTGAAAAATCACTATATTCTGTTTTTTGAGATGCACGCCTATCTATCACCTAAATGCTGAATACTAATACGTCCATGGGCATTTGAACCTCCAAGAAAGTCTGCCTCTTGTCAGCCTTCACTTATTTATTAATAATTGAACATTTTGCAAAAGATCAAACACTCGTACAGTGCAAATTACGACCTGTGCGATTTAGTGAGTTTATAGTGTTGGAGGGGAGAGGGGAGAGGGGGGGCACCTTTCTTCAGACTCAAAATGTTCCACCCATGTGTGTGTGTTCGGCGTTGCTCAGCCCGGAGCCGATTGGAAACCTGCGCTCAAAGCGGCGCGCACATCTCTTTGACGCGTTCACGGACACCCTGCTGCACCATGAGCGCGGAATGCAGCGGCTACTACAGCGCCGACGGAGCCCTCGTGGACGGATTCTCGTGCCCCAGACCGGGATACGCCGTCACGGCGGTGTACTGCTGCGGATTCAATGATGTCAAGTACTGCTGCGACGATCCCAACAGCTTTTTCCCCTATGAGTACGGGTACATGTGGTGGCTGAGGTAAGTAAGTCCGCGTGGCAAAAAATAAACAATAATTGATAGTTTGCCTCAATTAGTCCATCGACAATTTTCCACCTATTAAACTAAATGTATGCAGCAACACCTGTATTGGACCTCGAGTGGCTTGTCAGATTAATTTCCGTGTCCTCCATCTTTCAAAAAAGATCACTGACTTGCTGGAGTCCTTCTTCACATTCTTGACATTTTTTGAGGGGAGAAAAAAAAGACAAACATTTTTAATGCCTTCTTATTATGTCGACTTGGCCACTTAATTTTCAATTTATTGCAGTTTCTCACCGTATTTCCATTTACTGCATCATTTATCTGTCCGTGTTTGTCCTACTCTCTCTCCTCTGCTCTCAGTATCGGCGCTCTGGTTGGTCTGTCCATTGCAGCTGTGGTCCTCCTCGCCTTCCTCATCACCGTCTGCGTCCTTTGTTATCTTTTCATCTCCACCAAACCCAGTCGTCTTGACAATGGCCTACCCCTCACAGTGCCAGGTAAGCGGGTGTTGTGTGCGTACGAGGGAGTGTTCTTGGACTGTGACAACAGGTATTTCTTCCATACGCCACCAATTCAGAGAAAATTTCCACAATCTGCACCATTGTCCGGTTTTTAATGCCTTTGCCACTTTCCGTGCACTTTCCAGCCGCATATGCCAGCGAGGGGTCCAGTAACGCAAGACCGACCAGCACCACAGGGCCGCAGGGATTCAGAAAACACTTCTTGAGCAGGAAACTGGACTGCGATAATCAGCCGTCGGACCCTGACATCCTGTTCCAGAGGTGTTTTACAGCCAACGTCGCCAGCGTCAAAGTGGAAAGTCCGCTTTAGAGACGTCTTGATTGAAAATAGGGCCGGCAGAGCTGAGGTCAGAGGAAACAGTAAATCTGGAGACTGAGGTTGGGGTCACTGACACTGACACCAGGAGCTGTGGCCAACTTACTGTGATGATGTAATCGTTGGTGGCCCGGTGGATAAAAGAACCACTCAGAGGGCTGTGGCTGCTCGTGACTGTGTGAGCACATCTGCAGCACCAGGCAGTAATGGCAGTCATTTCATGTGCGTCCTCTGAGATGAAAACTAGCCTGCAGATCAAAAGCTGAGTCTGGACAGAGAGGAGGGTGTACATTTACAGTTACAACCACCTCCTACATTTTACTCAGGGACTGAAGGATTTGTATAGAGACTCTCTTCACCCCCCCCCCAAAAAAAAGACACGTGTAAAAATGGTTTACACGAATTCTCTTTACTTGTTCACAAGGAGAGACCTCCTGTCACCACGCAGGATTGAGTGAAAGGTCGGACTCGCCAGATGTCAACAACTATCTGTGTCTTATCCACAGACAACACTGCGTTCCTGTAACGCAGAATGTTATTTCTACACCCCATTGACTCAATGAAACAAAATAGATGTGGTTTGATGAAGCAGTGTGGGATCAAGGGAGTTATTTTCTACATTGTTAAGGAGCCCAAATTGTGGAATAAAAGCTGGCATTATTCCGCAAAAGGTCAAATGTTTGTTTGCTGGTTTTGCCCTTTAATTAACTGCAGACAATTAGGAAGTAAAACCGTGAATTAAACCTTTGAAGACCGCCTCCAATGAAAATCATATTTTTGACTTTCCCAACATGTCCCTGTGCCGTTTTGTAACTTTACGAACACCAAATAAGCACTCATTGTCCTGGCTGATGCTTCTGGCTGGTTTTGTTCTGCAACCCACCAATGACAGTCTCCAAAACCTTCTCTTAGGGAACCAATCCTAACAACCTGCGGGGATGATTCTTAAAGCTCCTGATGACAAAGGCGCAGATGTGCTCCTTGACGGAGCTCTGAATTTCACTTCACTGACCTGAAAAATTATTATTGTTTGGTTTGGTCGAACTTTGCATCCATTTTTCGAAACTGTTTTAGTGCAAGTTGGAGTTTTAAAGACTCGTGCCTCTCTTCAGCAATGCCTCGGTCCAGGAATGATGACCTAGCTGCTTTAGATTATTAACAGACAGTGGCTTTAGCAGTTTCATAGAAACAGCGTTTTCTTTAATATATGCACCAAACTGCTGTTTTTGCAGTAAGTTCCTCTGTAGCTGCTGCACCTAAACACAAACTGAACACACCAGCCTTGCACCAGACATAAACTGAGTTTGCAGTACTTTCCAGCATGTTTTTTGCAAAATAATTTATAAAATATTTTGTAAATCTGTCTTAAAATACCTGCAAAATGTCCACTGTGAAAAGAGAAAAATAGGTATTGGAAAGATTTGTAAGGTGCAGACAATCAAAACTCAATATTAAGCGCAGCTGAATCATACAATCTAATGAGAATTAAGAGAAACAAAGAATTTTGTTTTTTGTCTCTGATCTCGTATTTTGAAATGGTACACTCAATGTAAACAAAAAAACCATTTAATAAAGGCTATTTTATGCAACTAAAGAAACGGACAGATCTGATACAGTCATTTATTACATTTTAGTGCTGAGAGAATTTTAGATTTCTGTCATTTTTCTTCTAACATCTAATGATTGCAAATTGCAGCTCGACACTACATGACTTGTGATGTAATTACATGCAACACCAGCCTTTCAGTCCTATTTGTTTTACAATTGTACTGAATGTAACTGCGGTTAGTCACAAACCCACATTTCTGCGGGCCCACTAACACACCATGCTCTGTATTTACTGGACAGTTCCGTCTGAAAACTTTCAAGTGTCCTTGTTACTCGTAACTCTGGCAGCTTGAGTGTTTAAAATCATTGCAAATGACATGTTTTATTTTTCTGTGTGCTGTTGTTGTATAGAAACTGATCTCAACTCTTGTGTCGTAAGGTCCTCGTTGACCTTTGTGTTAATAAAAGTGTGCACAGTTTGTAAGGTGTTGCAAAGCTGCTGCTGTCACATTTGTCAAATCCTTAAAGGAGATTCTGACGCTTCACGCTGATTTATAAATGTCAGCACCGGGATGATTGCAGTCCACTGGAAGACACGGGGGCCATTTCAAAGAGTGAAGGAAGTAAAAGCGCTTGAAATTATTTTCTTATGATGCCCATTCACGTTTGATGGCGGTTTTCAATTGCACTGACTGGTATGGTGCCTTATTTACACAGATCTTCAAAGAGCATGCATAAAATCTGGATCAAAAGACGCAACCTGATTACTATGCAGTGATGCTGCCCTTCCACAGGACTATTCAACTTGCCAGATGTCAAATGAGGGTAAGGCATCAAGAAAGTTGCAGCTCGTACCAGCTGCACTTTGAAGAGCTGTGGAGTTTGAATGTTATGTTATGTTGTGGAGTGCTCAGAGCAGCACATGTTACCGGCCCTATTGTGAAAGGAGTTCACCTGTCTGGGTCTTGTTTGTCTTTTTCTCCAGGTTTCAGAAAACGTGCACAGCAAAACTGCGTTTGCATAAGACTGATGGCAGAAAATGTGGAACACTGTGTGGGAAACATCCTTTACAGTGTTTGGCAGAATGGTGAACCTCTCCCTAACATGGCTTGTCACCAACTTAGCCTGTTAATGATGCTCCTGTTCTAACCCCATCACGAAACACGTCCAGCCGAGCAACTCTGATCTATTTAGCTTCACTCCAAAGCTTCTGTGCCGGTCAAGTTAAAAAGAAAAAGACAAGATGGATCAGTGAGACGTGGAGTCAGACAGTTCACATTCTGTTGGTGCGTTAGGCTTCTTAATCTTTCTCTGCAGAGCCTTGAAGGCACCTTTCTGAAAACGAAGGCTCGGTGAAAAGTCGACAGCGACAAAAAACTGACTTTGACTTTTGTGTTAGCCTTTACACGACCCGTTTTGTCACGGCTGTTCTTGTGTAACAAAACTGAATAACACGAATATTCCAGCACCTCCTCCCTCCCACTTCCAGACGATTTCACAGCACCGGACATATTGCTCAGCTTCAGGTCTGACCGTGATTACAAGTGGAGTGTAATGGTTTAAATGAAATTGAATAGATCTTTGACTCTTAAACTGCACATTAATATGCACAGTGAGCGAGAAATGACCAGTAAAAAGTCCAGTAACATAAATTGTGGTTTAAGCTGAAGCTGTATGGTGGTTAAAAAAAAAAAAAAAAAAGTTGTGCAAATGTGATCTTTTTTCTGTGATTTACATTACACAATATATATTAAAAAAAACAAACTTTTAAAGTCTAGGCACCTATAAGAAAACTAATCCACCACCACCTCGGTCCAGCCCTGAGCCACCACTCCTTTTGGTTTCATGTATGTGAAACTGACGCCGACATGGACGAGTGGGGAGAGAACAGGGGGAGAAGTATTTGGGGAAAACAACATGTGTCGTTTCCAGGCTTTTTGTGAAAAGGTAAATTTTGCAGTGTTTGAAATTCTTTTTACAGGAAGTTAGAGAACCTTACAACTGTATCCTTTAAGTCAAGCAGCAATAAAGTTATTTTGCAGCATTTCATATTGCGTATCTTGCGGTATGACCACACCAAATGGGCGCATTGCTGACGTTGATGGTGAAACGATACATTACGCGTCCCCACTTCAAACAAAGCTACAGTATGTACAATTGAAGGCAAAATTACTTGGGAAATAAGATAAAACCCCTGATTTCTCCATGGAAATGTCCATTAACAACAAGTGTTTATAGTTTATTTGTTTCCAAAATATCAAAGTCAAAATGTCCACTCAGTTTGATTTGGATATTTTATTGATGCAGTTAGTTGAAACAAGAAAATGAAAAAATGACACAGCCAAAATGATTTGCCCCCTGGCCAGTAATAGTCAATAGTGTACCTTTTCTGGGCCACAACTGACAACAACCTCTCAGAGTATAGTTCTTTACAAGGTTGGCACACGTCTCTTGAGGGATTTGGGCCGATTCTTCCATTGCAAATTGTTCCAGCTGGTGCAGATTGAGTGGTCTCTGACTTTGGGCACCAACCACAGATTCTCAATAGGATTGAGATCTGGGCTCCAGGACCTTGATTTTGGTGTCCTTTAAGAACTGTTGGACCAATTTTATACGTATGCTTTGGGACATTGTCTTGTTGGAAGATCCAGCCATGACTTAAGCCTTGACTAAGAGCAGACTTCTCCATATTATCCCTCAAAATATCGCCATATTTTTCTTTTTCATGATGCCATACACCCAAACAAGGTTCTCTGTGCCTGAGGCTGCAAAACAGCCCCAGAGCATGATGCTCCCACCACCCTGTTTAACTGTGGGAACTGTGCTCTTAGCTTTCAAGGCCTCTTCCTTTCTTCGCCAGACATACACAACATCCATTTGCCCAAAGAGTTCCAGTTTAGTCTCATCAAACCTTCCAGAAGACAAAGACTTCCAGAACTCATCTTCAAGTCTGCCTCTGATCTTACGCTCTTTGAGTAAAAGTGTTTTCTGGGACGATGGCCCTGAAGCCCACCAAGATGAAGAGCCCTCACAACGGTGTTCCTTGAAACATCAATTCCAGAAGAGGCCAGGTCAGCAACAATCATCGTGGCAGATGTCCGGGGCTTTGTACTTAGCAATGATGCAACGTACAGCTGTTCCGGACACTGTAAAATGCTTGGAAATGGTAATATAACATAATAATAATGAATTCCGTAATATAATTCCGTGATATAATGTAATATAATTCCCCCTTATTATGAGCCTCCATTATCTTCTTTCTGAGCTCATGATTGATTTCCTCTATCTTTGGCGTGGTGAGTCCCTCTCAACAATGTGTTCAAGTGCCCTGTTCCTTGGAGTCCCTTAACTAAAGCTCAATGTTGATTGAATGCTCAGGTGTTGTTAGGAAGCCAATTGACGCACACAGTGTGGTTTAAAACCTCATTGGTTGATTAGGTGTCTTTTGAAAGCAAAGATTCACATGGGAGCTAAGATAGATAGACAGATAGATAGATAGATAGATGTCTACAGCCTTTATAAAGAAGACTGTAAAAAAAAAACCCAGTAGATAATGTAATAGATATTATGGAATGAAATGCATTTGAAACGGATCTTTATAGAGACACACTGGCAGATGTATACCTGTTTCAAGAATCAATTGTAGAAGGGAGGTTTTAACTTTAATAGTGATCTAGCTATTATGCCAAATCAAACCATGTTACACTTTTTGCTTTGCATCGCCGTACAAGCTGTAATCCAGTGTTACCTTTTGGGATACTTTTGCTTTCAGTCAAATACAAACAAAACAATAACAAATAGTAGAGCACAACTCTGCCGAAACCCAACAGTTCTCTTAATTTAAAAAAAAAACCCTTGATGTGCACCAAGATTTAGTAGGTTCTCTCCTGTCCCATTTCCGATCCTCCCACCACGACTTATTGCAGTCCATCCAACTGTTGTTGTGTAATTTTTTGCTAACACACATGACCAAATACAAAACCTCCTAGGTGGAGGTAATGGAAGTGAATTATAAAACTGAAAGACACTCACCCATCATTTTCTCAGTCCCTGGATCCAAGTGTAAGTGCTGGTACGGTCAAATCTGATTCCATAAAGAAATTAGGGTTTTTCATTTGCAAAAAGAAGAAATGAATGCCAGTTTAATAACTTACCAGCCACTTTGAGCATGTCAGTGTGACGTTACACTGCTCTTACACTGTAATATAGAGGCATGTTCATGTGTTATCATGTGTAATGGGTCACGGCTTGTATAAAGAGCAGTGTTTTACAGACAGAGTCGAGCTCTCCTGAATGCAAATGACTTGCACTCACTGAGAAATCATGAATAAATGTGCATCAATGTTGAATGAGAAGGAGCCCGTGTGGAATTACTTAAGTGCTACAGAACCGACCCACTGATCAGAGATCTAAGTTGTTCAAGACAGTTCTGATGAAAAGGTTCTTATGATGACACCTCGAGGCAACATGAACCAGTTTTTTTTTTTTTGCACACATGCAGACTATGTGAAATGTGATAACAGCGCCACCCGCTGGCGTCACAGCACAGATGCAACAAATGTGACTAAGGACCGACACTGACACTTACATTAATTGCTTATTTTCTTCGAATTTGAAAGAATAAACTGTTGAAAAAACAAATGTTCTCTCTGTGTTAACACACATAACACTGCCGAATGGAATTGAAAACAAGTCTATATTCACAGCTGCTCAAAATATTTAGCAAAAGATTAATTTTGTTGGAGAAATCAGTGACAAACCTAATAAAGTTACTCATTAACATGTCTGTCTTAAGGGCATGGTGGAGGATGGGTGACATTATGGCATGCAACCTTTGCCCGGCGACTCATTTTTTTTTCCAGAGGAAGCTGAAGGAGACGACAAAAACAGCAGTTAAAAGTCGACAAGACACAAACACCTGCTCTGGTAATTGTCCTATTTTGCACAGGTAAGTCATTTAAGGGTTGTTCTATGGGTCGTAGTGCCAAATATGTTGTATTACGTGTGCATTAGAGATGTATGTTAGACAGTTTTGTTGCAGTCATATGACTACCATTTGACTGGCACACAACTACTGTATATGGGCCTTCATCACCACGTACATTTTCACAGATAAAACCTACAGATATTATCTCTACTCTTGTTTCATGTTTAAAATCTTCTGCCAAAAATATACTACAGGGACACAAAGTATATCTACTTCCTGAGCTACAGATTAGTATGTGCTCACATAATAACGTTCATGAATAACGTTCACGTGAATAGCATTAATAGTGAACATTGCAAGTCATGTTCAAACTGTAACAACTCTCTCTAAAAGCGAACTGTTGATAATCACAAAATCTTTATTTTCAAATCCCTTTTTTTTTTTTTTTTTTAATCAGATCAAATTATTGAGAAAAACAGTAATTGGTAACAGGAAAGCTGGTCATTGGATTTTGCGTCTGTATTTAACAATGAAGGAGATCTCCAATCAACTCTAAACATGCTTTTAGAAATCAAATCAAGTGAACTTTCTAATATTCTAGTTTCAGATTCAAAATATATGGATAGTCACCACTTACTGTGGGGTGCATCGATAAAGTCATTGGTTTTTTGCAATCCTTTGATTTTCTTCATACTTGGCTGTGAAAAACTGTAAAAATGCTTAATAAACTTCAGTTAAAGCTTTGAATTATTCAACTCGACTCTTCCTGGTGGAAATTCCCACTATGTATATTTCCCCACATAGCACTTCCTTGCTATTTCGACAGAAGAGAAATATATATTTTAATCCAAAGATTTAAAATTGTCTGTCTGTCCCAAAAGCCTCTCATGACCCTCAGCTGACGCTTTCAGGTACCTTCCTCGGGACTCAGATGGGCCGGTGCAGCTGCAGCCTCGTTGTGCTGTCATGCCTTTGCGGAGCTCTCCTCAGAGGAGCACATCCAGCTGCCGTATTTGAAGCTGGAGGCCGCAGCAGCAGCGCTCGGAGACGCCTTCTGACGGCGGTAGCGCTCCCAAACTCTACAAAAGGGCCTGAAAATAAAAGTGAGTAGCACAAGGCGCACTTGTTAGGTGCCATCATCTATTTACAACCAGATGTGTGTGAGGAATTTTGAACTTTATACCAATCACAGGAAGGAGTTTGAATGCACAACTTTTGACCTTTATGTCTTTATAAATGTAGATGCAGTACATTCATTTTCTGTTCTCCTCGCAGTGACAACAAACACAGATGTGGAGTGGTCCTATCTGGCTGCAGGACTGGGCGTGCTCCTCTCCATGTCACTCCTCATCGTGATGGCGGTCAAGTTCCGCCTCTTCCATCGCTTCTTGGCCAGCTACAGGCACTCCCTGCTCCAGGAGTCCGACGGGGCCAGCCAGTACGGCCAGGAGGAAGGGTCTTTCCCGAGCACTGTGAACGGTAGGATGGAAGCATTTGAGGGGACTCAAAGAAGACTGGATGACGATGACGACGGCTTCATTGAGGACAACTATATCCAGAGCAGTGAGAAAGACAGGGCTCAGAGAGAGAGGAAGGAGGAGGAGGAGATGGAAGACAGCGACGATGATCTTCAGTTCAGCATAGGTTGACGGGATGAAGGGACACCTCATCAAACAGCTCTTCTACAGCTACGATGTAATGAAATTTCTGAGCGGTTAAAATGATTCAGGTCTCTTTGCTACCTCTTGTCACACCTTCGATTTTTCATAAACTGCGAGTGGTTCCACCAAGGACGGAGCATTCCATATTCATTTTCATTAATGTTATAGGCCAGAGTAGGACAAAACAAAATTGGGTATATAATTAAAGAAGAGTCAACAACAGCTTGATTTTTTTTTCGTCTTTTCTCCTGTTCCATTTAATCATTACACACCATGTAAGATTATCTTGAAATCCCCTGGAGGCTCACTGAGCCTTCCAAATGTGCTAAACTGGTCCAAATTAAGTTAATTTAAGCAGTATCATAAGATTATTGATCTCTACTTGTGGAGCCACTCGTGAAAAAACATTTGAGTTCTGACTATTTTTAGAGTTCAGATATTCACCTGAGAATTCTGACTTTTGTCTTAGAATTCTGACTTTAAACTCACAATCCTACATTTATTCTTCAGAATTTATAGGAAAAAAATTGTTGTCTTCCATACAAATACTCGTGAACAGAAGTCAATGCATAAACTTTTTGATAAATCTTCCTGCTTGTCCTTCACTTCACTAGCACTTCTCATATCTTCATATCATGAGCTGGGTGCAGAATAGCAGTTACAATGATGGAAATAGTAGTAACATGGGGTTAGACCACCATAAGAGCCATGATTTGAACCCTGGTCTTCGGGTTCAAAGTTAAATATGGGGAAGAATACTTAATTCATAATTTGTGTCCCGAATGAAGTTGACACATAACCTTAAATAGTTTCCATTTAAATTGTGATCTGTAATATTTTTTCAATTGGCATTTTTCATGTAGCTCAGTTTTTAAGATGCTGGAAGTTGTTAATGAGGCATTTTGTCAGCACTAGTTTAATCAGTTGTGCAAATATCTTTCATTCAATACACGGTTGGTTGATTATATTTTGAATCAACAGCAAAGAAACAACATTTTTTTTGTAGTCCGACAGACAGTTACAGGTCTCTAGTCAAAAGTGTCGTGAGTGAAGAGGCAGGCACTGCTGTATTCATGTATGATCGCAAAAAATTTTAATGCATTCATGTGTATAAATTGAAATCATTTCATACAAATATACATCATGAATAAATTCCAGTGTCATGTTCATTAACTCTTTTGCTCTTTTGTAAATTGACTCTTTGTTTTAATTTTTTGTACATAAAATCTCAACTATGATCCTTCTCTTCTTCCTTCTCTGAGGGATTTTGTCCATTTAGTCCACTCATATCAGGCTGATCCTGCTAGAGGACGTGTCTCTCCTGGCCTGGCTCATATGTCCTCCTGAAACACTGAACACCCTGGCAGCTTGACCACTGAGCCTCCTCGCTCTGCTCATATTCCTCCTCCTCCTCCTCCTCCTCCTCTGCTCTCGTCTTCTTTTAAGGAAGCCCAGCACATTGTAGTACAGCACAGCTAAAGCCAGGCCGGCCCCAGCAGCCATCAGCGCCACACTAGACACCAACATTTTCTCGCTGTCATGGCTCTGGTCGCCAAGTGTGGCCAGGCAGAGAAGCACCGTCCCGCAGAGCATCACTGCCAGACCCACGGCTAAGATCAGCGGCGGGTCGGCCCTCCCGCCGCTCTTCAGCTGGTCAATCCGACGGCGGCTGCGCACACAGTTCATGTCCTGGATGGCAGAGCTGAGGAGCTGCTTGAGCAGAACCACCAGGGCCAAGAGGCAGAGGGTGGTGCCCACCCCGAGGCGCCACTCCCCAGATAGGCTGGTGGTGGTGGAGAGGAGGCCCACGCCGCCCAGGCCCAGCCCCAGGATGAGCGCCACCGAGGCACAGTAGCACAGGAGGGACTGGCGTGGCTCTCTGAACCACCACAGCTCAACCTGATCTTCCAAAAAAAGGGTGGGGTCCAGGTAGAGAACTGCGGGGTGATGGATGGTGTAGAAGGTCTGTATCTCAGGCATGGTGGAGATCACAAATCTAGACGGACACCTTGTTAGACAGAGCAGAATTTGGCCAAATGATTAGAATAAACTAAACAAATGAATCCTCAAAGTATGATTTTATTTTACCTCAACAGTGCTGACTGACGTCATGTTACAGTGGTTATTTGGAGTTTCCGACAGTTCTTTAGTCTCGTTGCTCCCATCTTTAGAGGAGATGTGGAGAATCCAGCTTTGAGGAAGATATTCCAGTGACGGAGTTTGAAATGTTTTAACTGTCCTCACTTCAGCTCTTCTTGATGTTGATGGTAGAAGTAACCTGACTTGGAACCGGAGGCAGAACAACAGCGAGGACCCAACCAGAGAGAAGCGACAACTCAGACTGTACTACTCACTGTCAGCGGAGAAGTCGTGACGTTGACATCCCGACTGGGTGTCGCGTTCGTGCCCTGTCCACGTGTCTGCTCGTGATCACCTCAGTGACACAGATTGATCATCCGTGCCAGGCAGAACGCCCTCTCCTCCTCCACTTCTCATCACACGGATACACCGTCTTGTGTGGTGAAGTGGAGGTCACAATAGCAGTGTTGGGTCATGGTTTGGACAGAGATTGGCGACATTGTCCCGCGTGTCTCCGCACAGACAATGAGCTGGACGCCACTGTGCTGCAGGGGGCGGCTGGTAGTGTGTGTGTGTGCGTGAGGGGTGTTGCGCTGCTGTTGTGGAGGGCTGTGTGATGTCACTGAGTGCTGATAATGGCATTTCTGTGATTCTGAGGATAGCGTCATTCACACTCTCAGACAGGCCACAGTGAGCGCTGTCACTCCACAGTGAGGCCCTCCCCGAACGGTCACACCTGCCGTAACTGGGGATCTTCTTCTGATTCCTCTTTTGGCTTTACCTAGCTTTTTCTTCAAATTGTTCTTCTTTCAAATCATGACCTCATCCACATCCACCACAGTACAGGGAAATGTACTCCTCCGCCCCATAAAAAGCGCCACACACTACCAATTATGATAAATACAATATAATACAGCCCTACACTAAATGATTGGCATGTACATTATTGGTTATACACGTTATAATAACATTTACAAAATCCCCCTAAACAGCGGTCCCAAAGCTCACAAGCACGCCTTCACTATTCACAAAGTGGTATGGCGTGGAACCTTTTAATCACTGCTGTTTTGGACTGAACACCTGGAGAGGGAACAGAGGTAAGTTGCCTGAACACAATCGGTTTAGTGCAGAAATAATTTGTGCGATTATAGCATTTAGCAACCCTGAAAAATGCATTAGTTTGTTTGTTTGTTTGTTTTTACAGGTCGGGCCTCTCTAGTCCCCTCCAACTGAACATCAACATCCACACAAAACACAATGCAAACTTTAATTAAACATTTAATGCTTCTGTGGTTGTGTCTGATTTACCGACACTGCTAACTGCCAGTGCTATCAATAGTGCTGCAAGTGCTAACGCCAACCATAATGCTACACAAAATGACACACAATGAAAGTCACCGATGCTAACAGTGCTAACAACTCTAGCACAGCTTGTAACAAAGAGGACCTTCATTTTCATTTCAGTGCAAGACTGAAATGAAAATGTGCGTGGTTTTGCTTGGAATGGTGACAGAGATGTGGTTTTCATGTGAGTAAAAGAGAGAAACAGAAGCATTTTACAGTCAAAAAATATGTTTAGATGGCTTCTTACTGTTGGATGAGAAGAGTGATGTCACTTTATGTCTTTGTGCTAATTTAAGACTGGAAATAGGGAAAATAAAACCCGGCCGTGTCTGAAGGTAACAAAATCTCCTTCTGAGCATTTTATTCTGTTGTTCTTTTAACCAAAATATCAATTTAACATATAGTAAAGAGTGGAAACAGAACAGCTGGCCTGGCAAATAACAAAACTACAATTTTTCTATATGTACAGCGCATACTTTATATATTAATATTAACCATAACTTAAAAACACACAAATTGCCTTACAGTACCTGCTTCACTGGAGCTACCCCTGCAGCCAATAAACAAGCAGAAGCAGGAGACTAAACACCTTTTTACAACAACTTCATTCATGATCACTTCACATGTTACAGACAGACTTCATCCTGATGATGACTACTCTGTAATATTTAATTTAATTGTGCTTGTTGACTGAAGGTCATATTAGTTAAAGGCCCTAAAATGTACACTTCAAGCCTAGTCAGACATTTAAAGTTATGGATTTAAGCGTGAATTTGCTTCACTGTTCCAATTTTTAGTATTGCATCTACCATAAATTTTGCTTTGCCAAACATCTTACTGGACAAACTCTCAAGCTGTTTTCTTGTGAATAACTACTTGCTTGTGAGGTTTCGATACGTGATAACTTGCTACTGCTTATCAGGTGAATGTTTGGTTTGGATTAATCCATCATCAGGTTTATGACATTATCTATTACTTATTTCCTGCCCTGCCGTTGTTTGGAAATGCCCACACATGGTAGATTTTACAGTTCAATATCTAATGTGTGTTTCCTGACCTGCTGATTTTGTTTCCGCTGAGAGGGACCAAATATAATGTATTGGATTCAGCTCAACAAACTGACTCTACCTAAGTTGGCTGACCCTAAAACATGAAAAAACAAATCTTGATAAAATGGTTTACATGCTGTCAGAGCCACCAAGTGGTCATTTCTTGCCTCTCTTCAGATATTGCAATGTTTGTAAAATCATATCCCAGCAATTACTTAAGCTCAGTATAAACTTAGCAGGTGGAAACAATGTCAAAAGCTACAGAAACACAACCCAAATTGTACAGTAATAAAGCAGAGCCCTGCCAGAAACAACAATGTGAAAAGCCTGAGTTTTAACGCCCTATAATGATATGAATCGGGCAGTTGGTGCCCACACTGACATGATGCAAAGCTGCCGTTGTGCGCCCTCTAGTGGTTACTTTATCTTCCTGAAAGGAACTCGTGCAAAAAGGAGGCCAGTGGCAAATAATAAACATTTCTTCACTTTATTGAACGTTAACTACTATGCAGAACAGACTGAACGGTCGAATAAGCCATTATCAGTCATCTATCATGTTTAACAATTCTTGAAATTCTTGAAGTGGGGTTGCAGGACAAACACAACATGTTTGTGTCTGACATGACATGAAGAGTGTGTGCAGTTAACCAGGTGTGTAGCTGGTGTGAAGGAGCACAGCTGCTGCTCTGACAACGTAATCTGACACAAAACATGTGAAAACACAATGTCTGGAAATGTATCACTCTCAGATCATATTGAGCACAAGAGGAACACATAACTAAGTACCCAGCAAAGGAAAAAATGTCCCCTGGACGTGCCCCACCGGTCCTCCTCGGACGTTCACTACACATCATTATTATCTTAATGCAACTGTAACCACCAGTGCTACTGCAACCAGCAGTTGTGGAAGAAGTAATAACGCTCCTTGGAAATACTTCACTGAAAATAAAGGTATTATATTTAAAATTTACTGAAGCAAATCTCTCTATTATTCCCAATATGTATAATAGCAGTAAAGTAGTGTGCAGTAAAATATTCCTTGTCTGTGTTTCACCATTATATCTGATGTTGATTTTGATTGACATCACTGCTTTATTAGGTTGCATTTTGCTTTTGAAGATGACAACGTTGGGATGGATCTGGGTACCAGGTTACCGCAGCAACGGTCGCAGCTGTGCTGAACTCCGTTGAACTCTGTAAACGTTGAAAACTGACACCTGGATGCGATGACGTTATTGGATGTAATTTCGCGTGACACGTGGTTTTACCGTAAGTATCGGATTTGGAAATACAAGGAATTTATGTCGTTGTCATTGTTTGTCATATATGGTTCGGTAGGCGCCATTAGAGGGTTTGTTTATTTTTATTTATTTTAGGTGGACTTTAAGTCATTTGTCTTTGTATTTTCACGGCACGTGTAAGGAAGCAGAAGTCTGCTTTTTAAACAAACAAACAAACAAAAAGTTGACTGATCAAATTGACACACGGTGTG
>KV751338.1:469805-485233 GCA_001698575.1 Mola mola
TATTTTATTTTATCGATGTACGTAGATTATATTTAATAGAAATACGAATAAGAAAACCTTTACCTTATTTTCAGGTTTGTGCAGGGTGAAAACGGCTGTGTGGATCCCGGATGAACACGGCTCGTTGGTCTAGGGGTATGATTCTCGCTTTGGGTGCGAGAGGTCCCGGGTTCAAATCCCGGACGAGCCCAAGTGTTTTTGTCTCGCTTCAAGCGGAGTGTAAAATACATCTATTGGCCCTTATCCTTGTTTTTAGACTACCAGAAGTACAAATTCAAACAGGAAACGTCTGTTTCCATTTCCGTAAGGGTCTGTTGCGTTCACTGGCACTTCTAGCAGTTTAGATAGACAGGGAAAATAGCACATGCGTCGAAGTTCTCTATTTCACTTTCTTTCATCTGTCATTTAAGGACATAATATCTTATTTTCGTGATCTATAAATATGTAACAATTGAACACAGTCATTGTTCTGGGTTGTTAAATCACCTGCCTGTTTATCGTGGCATTGTTTCAGGGGTGCAGGAGGAACAGCAGACGATTTAAAGCCTTTCCATCTTCATCCAGCTGGAGTACCACTGTCTTTCCTTTCCTGCAAGCAGGTCCTCGCCACAGGAGCTACACCATTTCCATTATTTCCATAAGCCTCTTAGTGGGGCCATGTTCTGTTATTTGAATAAATCCATAGTGTTGAGTATGTGTGATTTTTACATGTTTAAGCTCTTTCTTATACCCGATTCCTTCATAAAATACAGTGATAGGAAGTTGCTGATAATGAAGTTTTTAGAATAAATACTGCTTTGCATGCAGTTATTGAAGGTAAGGGATCACTTTGGCACATCTTTTTGGATCTCGTCATTTTCCACTTTTCAAGAGCTGCATTATATAATTAAATGCAAACAACTGACAGAAACTGGGAACCAGAATGTGAATTGACAGCATGATTTTGTCATTAACATGACAACAAGCTGCAACCGACGACTGTTTAATTGTGACAAAAGCTAAATTTAAAATAAAAAAAAACACAGAATGCCTTGGAAAACGAAATTATTTTTTTTTAAGTTTCCTAAAAATGCTAAAACCCTAAAAGTCCTTGAAATATGACAAGAAACAGAAGCCGAATAACGATCACACAGGCATGACTTTACGAAAGTCGCCACACCATCACTACCCTCTTAGTTTGCCATTGAAAGTAAGCAGCCGCCTGCTTAGCCGGCACCTTCCACTTTTCGAGCAGCACTTAATTTACTGCAGGACATTTTAAATCTCCTGCCTCTGTGGCATCGAGTCGCTGACAAATGCCTGGTTGCAAATGTTTCTGATTGCCTGCTGACTGGGTTGTGTTACAAGCCCGGCTGATAGCGGCTCCCGCAGTAATGTGGCCCTCAGGTTTATCCTCAGATATTGGAGGAAGTGTATTAATTTGGTTTAGATTGGGCCTTATGAAAGTGTCCTGGCAGGCAGAGACAAGCAGATCTCTCTCTCTCTCTCTCTCTCTCCTTCCTCTCTTTCTCAACCTCCGGGGGGATTGAAGATATCTTCCACCGTGCCAAAGCATATTCCAACACCAATGTGTCGAGGGGAAAGCTAATAAAACCGCTTTACTTTTCCTAAGTATCACGAGAATAAGCACAAGATTTAGTGAAATCCCCCCCAGAGCAGTGAAAATCTCAGAGATTTCCCCCCCTGAAATGTTTCCTAATGGGCTGTTCAGAAGTGTCACAAACTCTTGTTGGACATGAATGCAGTTTTTGGATTTCAGTGTATTTATTTGGAGCTGAAATGACAGAATTTGAAGTATGAGTGTATCTGAACTTTTTTCATAATCAGACAGAAACCAATTCACTCTTTCAACATTAGATTTTCAGTGTACATTCAGTGGAGGAGGAAAAGTATGTACTCATAGTACTGGTATATTCACCAACCATAGTTTACAATAATGTGCAGCAAAATAGCAAAAATAATTGAATATAGCCCTGAGAAGTGGACAGCATCTTTACATAAACACCTTAAATCTCTTAAATCTGACAATAAGAAGAGTCTTTAAATTTGAGGATCAATAAATAATGCATTTTTTCCCTCTTCTCTCTGTTCATTTGTAGATGTTACAAGGCAACTGATGGTCCTGGTATAGTTTCAATAACCCTCATTGATACTGTAAGTGGGAAATATGACAAAACACATAAACAGCGGAATTAATTTCTACTCAATATCTAATCTGCATTGTAAAAACTCAAATAAAGACGTTTTAAGGAAAATTAGAGGGTTTAGAATCACAGATTTAAGTCAGTTAACAGGGCAGCATGGGAGATTCATACAATAGCTGATTTAAAACATTCAAAAATGAACTACCCTTATCAGTGAAATGGGACAAAGTAACTGTTGTAATGCTATGTTAAAAATGTCTTTATTGCATTGCAGAGTTAGCCACTGCTATCAGCTTGCTAATCAACTAGCTGTTGCCCGTCTTCTCTTGTAATACCACATGTGCCTGGAGAGGTGACATTGACTTACTGTGGCTTCCAGTGTGCAATATGAGGGGATGAAGAAGAGCTACCTCAAGGGCTTTTCAATCACATAGAACTTACAGAGACTGTAATTTAATGACATTCATCACCGCCCCGGTAAAAACTGTAAAATTATGCATTTTGTTGCTGAAATCCTAATCATTTCTGTGATACATGTAAGCAACATTTAAACTGTCTTTTTATTGAAAGTGCACAAAAAAACTGTAACATTGAGCAAATGTTACAGCTATACAGTTAGGTCCATAAGTATGTGGACAGTAACACATTTTTTTTAGGTGTTTTGGTTCTGAACACAACAACAGTGGATTTAAAAATCAATGAAAATGAGGTTTAGGTGTAGATTTTCTTCTTACTTAGTAATTGGACCAAGCATCATATTTTTTGAGCCAGCCACTGGGGGGGTGATCAAGATCCTTTGGGCTCACGTTTAGGAAGCTGTAGTGTCGTCCATCTTTAAAAACACCTTTGGTCCAAATGTACACAGCATAGAACAACGTCATCGAGAAGGGGAGAGGAAATATTGCCCCTTTGTGGTTTGGAGAAAGTGGCTGTTAATTACAAGTTGCACCTTTTTTTGTGGTTTTAGTCAATTAGTTAATTTTGCGGTTATCGCAAATCCCAAATCCAAAGGCGGCATCCTCATATTGCTAATTTTATTCATCCAAAATGTAGCCCTTGAATACCAAGGAAAGCAGTAAATCTTTCTAATTAAGGAGATGAAACCATGACAATGTTTGACCTCTGCGCTATAACAAATTCCAAAAGGAATCAGTTCAAATTGAGGCAATCTTGCCTCTGACTTCTAGGAAGACGACACAGCCAATGTATAATCAATCTAATCCACTCTGGGTTTTAACGTTGGACCTTCCTGTGGAGCTTCATTCAAAATTCAAAATTCAGTCGTTCAGATACTCAGAAAAGACACCATACACTTAACGAACTCTGCCAATAGTTATTCAGTCAATTGATTTTGTAGGAAACATCAGCATTTTTCTCCAGCTTGGACCTGATAAATTCTTTACTTGTCCGACGTTGGCACACTCCCCTCGGCCTGAGTGCCCCGTCCTGCTTCTCCGTGTTGTCTTTCATTTCCTTTTCACCCGCAGGTCTTTCTGTACCTGTCACTTTCTTTCTACACTGTGACTCCTTAATCCACCTGAGTGCATGGAGGACAGTTTTGACATAAGAAGAAAAAGATAGACTCCTAAGGAGAGGACCAGTATCTTCGGAGCCCAGGGGATAACCGGATTATCACAGCCGTTTTGTGCTGCTGGCAGTTTTTCTTATTACCCATTTTTTCCTCCCCACATCTCTCCGGAGTTGAGACGCTGCCCTTTCTTGGAAGACACACCAAACACCTACTGGGAACACACAAAAACACAAACTCGCTCCATATTGCCCTGCAGATGCTCTCATGTTGTTGGCGTTTGCTCTGGCCGGCGAAGACTCCAAAACACAACTCCTCTGAGAGGTAATCATCGTCTCAGTGTGGCGGTGGTTGCCTTCTGCGTGCGAGGCCTGCACCTTTACAGCACAGCAGATAACAGCAGAGCCATGAGGAGACAGATCAACTGTCTGACCCCTGCTGCCGATCACTTTATCCCTCCATCCTGTCTGCTCCGAGGAAACCTGGAGAAAAACACTCTCTGAAAAGGTCTTATCATTTCCACCGCTGACGCCCGTGCACCACTGGACTTTTGTGTCCATTTATTTTGCCTTTGAAGAGGCCGTGTGGCGCCTTTGATTGTGGGAGGTAAATGAAATAAAGGCCTCCTCCTCGCTGGTACCCTGATATGGTCGCTTATCTCTGCTACCAAAACCTAAACCACCACAGGTCGGTGAGCAGAGGAGACCATCATGCCTCTGTCATGGCAGTAATCCTTTTTGCCGAAGCCATTTTGGGTGCCTCGGAGGCGGCCCGGAGGCTCCCACTTAGACGCCCAGAAAGACGGTTTTCAATTCCTCCTTGTAAAATGAGATTCCCCCTACAGCAGTCCTCTGTCGTCACGCCTAAGCACCTACACATTATTTGACTGTAAACATGCTGCGCGCAGTTTCTGTTTTGAAGCTATGGCTCACACATTTCTTCTTCGGCATCGTTTCAATAACAGAAAAGACGACCACGGCAGCTGATCACACACAGCTAATATAAAAACTCTAACTAGCAGTGGAGTCATGCCAGGACAGCGCTGTGATTCATTTTGATTTTCAGAACGGAGGAGGCAGAGGTGAATGTCCTGCACACCTATATTCATGTAATAAACCTGCATGGCAAAGAATTCAAAACAACGAGTGTGGTGCAAAGTGAGAGTGAATGAGGTTATGGATGAAGACTAGTTTAATGACAATTTAAGACTAGACAGTTTAATGTTTAATCCAATAAAATGAAACTCAAGAAAACATAACTAACAATTCAAATCAGGTTTAAGCTTTTGTGTGTGTGTGTATTTAAGGTGTGTTTGGGGTGATTTAAAAAAAAAATTCTTGCTATACTGTTGGTTTAATGACATGTTTTCACTTGAATAAAATCAACAGCTTTTCTCCAGATTCATCACATGGGTCATTACGGGGCAATGAGGGGCTTCATATTGCTTCCATATTGTACCCACACACTCCTTACAAAGGCATGAATTGCCTGCTATTCTCTCGGTTGGACGGAACGGCTGGAGAGGGAGAAGGAGGGAGTCCCTCAGAAATGTTATACAGCCACTTTTTGTGAAGGGATTAGTGTTCTCTGTCGTTCCCATTGGCTTGGCCCGCCATGACAGTGGTGTGGCGATGAGCAGTTGACATACCCAGCTTCATCCATAACAAGCTTCCAACTTGGTCCTGTGTGATTCCCATTCATGCGCACAGGCTTTTTGGTGCCACTCTGAGCCAAAAAGCTTCAGAAAATTTGGAATTACACTCCGTAGTATTTTTCACCAAAGAGACAAAGAAGCTATTTCTCAGCTGAATCCATTTTTCTTGACTTTTTCTCCTTTTACGCACGAGGGGAGCATGCACCTCTCGGAGAGGTTGACTTAATTTGCAGCAGGTGCGCGTTTTTTTGTTTTTTTTTTAATTTATGCGTCACTTTCTGATATGGCCAAACCTTTAGATCACATCAAAAGGCCCATGAACGCTTTCATGGTGTGGTCCAGGGGCCAGAGGAGGAAGATGGCCCAGGAAAACCCAAAGATGCACAACTCGGAAATAAGCAAGAGGCTCGGCGCGGAGTGGAAGCTGCTCTCCGACGCCGAGAAGCGTCCGTACATCGACGAGGCCAAGAGGCTGCGAGCCCAGCACATGAAGGAGCACCCGGACTACAAATACCGACCCCGGCGCAAACCCAAGGGGCTCCTGAACACCGAGCGTTTCGTGTTCCCGCTGCCGTCTCTCCTCGGGGACGCAGCCGAGCATATGAAAGGATTTTCTGTGGACTCCTTCCTCGTCCCCGGGGATAAAGCCAGAGCTCTCCTGGCTCCTGCCTCCTCCTCCTCCGCCTCCTCCTCGTCCTTCTCGCTGCTGGAGCCGGTGGCGCACTTCAACACCGGAGCTGTCCGGCGCATGGCGGAGATGCCGCACGCTCCGGCCGCCGGCGCGTTGCCGTTCAGCGCGCACGCGTTCGGATACCAGTCCGGAGGGTTCGGGGGTCTGGCTGGCCCCGGACAGCACACCCACACCCAGCTGTCCCCCTCCGGCCCTGGGTACGTGGTGCCGTGCAACTGTAGCACCTGGTCTGCGGCCAGTTTACAGCCGCAGGTAGCCTATATTCTCTTCCCCGGAGGGATGACCAAGAGCGGCGGAGACTCGTACTCCTCAGCCAGCTCCGGCGTGTGACGGACACTCGCAGACGTGCAGGGATAAGTTTGCGCACAGGACCTTCCCGCGTAATTTCACAAAGGACAAAAACAAAAAAAAAAAAAAGAAAGAAGTCTACAAATGCGTCTTTTTACTCACTTATAGATGAATAAAAAAAAAAGAATATTAAATGCTGTTGTTTCCGCAGATGTTAAAGCAGATTAAAGGTCTGTGGTAATATGAAGATGCCATCTTTAATCATAGACAGAAATTCAAAACCTTTTTAAAATAATACTCCTATAATTGGTCAAAAACCAATAGGAATTACAACTTTGAGACAATCCCATGGACACAAGAGGAGAGAGGAGGTCACGCTCTCTCCTAGACAGCTTTTTCACCTTAAAGGGCAGATAATCATAGTCTAATATAGTCTAATAGTCTCATTTTAAGGCAGGCCAGACTCTAACGTTTTAAGTCAAAACAACAAATTAGCTTTTTACAGTGAAGGCCTGTTTTTGTTGGTAAGAGGAAATAATAAAGTTTTCCATAAAGCACAGACTTAAAACTGTAGTTTTGGTCTTTATTTACTTCACTTCAGGATCATAAGTTGTACATGTAAGATCATGTTTTGTTGATATAACTTTAGATCAGACATCAGTTGAGGAAACTGTCATTCAAAGGTATCAAAGCAGCGTGTTTTCATGACTGTGAGCACGCTTATTTTAACAGGTGACTTTAAATCACCTATTATGGTACAATAAAGCCAAAGGACTGACAGATATCAGTATAATGGAAAAAATACAGAAGTCCTTTGAACTGACAAAGAAACTGAAAATTAGTTCCTTCATGTTTGGTGACTGAGTTTTATTTTCTGTGTGTGTTTGTGAGAGCGAGGTGGTGAAATAAAGAAGGAACATTTCTCCTCCTCAGTTGTTGACAAAAGTGAGAAGGTGAGAAGTTGTGTGTGGGAATGGTCTGTTTCGAAACAACAGAGAGGAATGAGTGTGTCCAATCAGTGCATGCTGACTTACAACGGGAGGGTCCTATAATGTCTGCTACGACATCAGCACCTCTGGATCGTGGCCAGACGGGTACACTGTGTTTTGCCTTTATCAGACAGTGGAAATGCTATAAAAGTCCCGGGCTGTACATGAGACTTTGCCGGGTATTTGTTGAAACTTTTCGCCTCCATGACGCCCCATTTCCTCAGCACTAACCTTCAGTTTTAATGCTGTTGTGATTCCACCTCGTTGAAGTTTTCTTGGACAGAACAACGAAACCTTTATCCATCCACGGATGCAGGGATGCAGCTCTGTTGACCTCTGGCCTCCCTGCAGATGCAACTAAAGGTTTTACATCAAAAGCTGGTGATGTGGAAAAATGCTGCATTATTTACTCACTAACTGACCAGTAGCAGTAGCGACAGTGATTCAGTGTCCCTTATTCATATTTGAACACTTAGTTGTCATGTAGGTGGGGGGACAGACAGGGGGACGGTCTGTTCAAAGCTACAGGGGTCTCTGGCAGGAGTGTGAGACCACTTCTTCTGGATTCACAAAGTGTTGCCCCATCTATCGCATCCTTGGCTTCTCAGGTAAGACAAGCTACTCTTGTGTTTTCATATGCAAATCCTCTCCAGTGACGGGCCACACCCACATTTTGGATGTATGTTGGAATATTTACACTGTGTTCAAAAAAAGTCAACTGTGCCCGAGTTGATCTGTTGAGAAAAATTAAAAGATTATGAGCTTTCTTGTTTCAGCTTTTAAAAAGATTTGTTGTTTGACAACAATGCAAGTACAAGATGGATAAAATGTAGATAATTAATGGAGGCAAATAAATATGAAAAAAACAAGTAATCTAAGAAATAGCTCCGATGAAGTTCTGAAACAAATATATATATATATATCCGTAACACTTTAAAATAAGGGCATATTAATTAACAGTAGTCAATGCAGTAATAAGCATTTATGAACGGTTAGTTAACGTGTTATGTAATCACTTACTAACAGTCCTCATTTCAACTAAGATACTTATCTAATAGTTTCAAACCATACTATTAACATTAGTGAACACAGTAATGCCATTAACTGAGTTATATAAAACAATACGTTATTGTGACTATATGACAATATTATGTCATATAGTTATTTTGAATAACAGTTTCGTTTTTGTTCTTCATTTTAAAATGAATATAGTTCGGGGTGAAGATACATAAAAAAAAATAAAAAAAATCCAGCAAGTTAGTAAAGGTAAATAAAAGTTAAGGTGTTTAACAGATAGATTCAATTATTTAACCGAATCCAAAACACCACACTTGGTGTGACTATTCTCTGTGAATTTCTTTAATCAGATGATATTTTAAAATGATATTTACTCTCAGTTTCAGTCGCTCTCGTGGAAGTTCCTGTTCCAGCCTTCTCCTATCAGTATTTACATTAGCACAGATTCCCTCTGGTCACTATAATGGACAGCGAGGCAAGGACTTAGTCAACACAGTTGTCAGAAACAAACAAAAAGCAGAGGGCAGGTTCCAACAGCGAGCCTAATGTGGAGGATCACAGGTCATACGATAACAATACATACATCTGTTATATCTATCTATTCATTTGTGATGCCGATATTTCCTTCAATCTCTAGGCCGACTAGTCACAGCAATTCTAGAAACAGCAGACTGAATGTAAAACATCTCTGAGAGTGCGCTTTCTGTCTACAAGGCGTCTTCCAGGCTGTGCGAGCCCCGATGATGGTGGATGTGGTGCTGAGCCTCCTTGGAGCAGTGATGCCCGTTTTCTCCCGGACCCGCCTCACCATGAGCAGCATGGAAGACCCTACCAGGGCCAAGATGAGCCTCAGGGTCCGAATAGCAGAGAGTGCATTTGTGACCTGGATCAAAGAAAAACCCACTTCTCTGATTTCCACTGTCATGGAGTTGCACGTATTAACAGTTTCTATTGGAGGTGAAAGAAATCACTGCACATTTCTGCATCTCTCAGGTGTCTGTGGCTTTGCAGGAGTTCTTCAAATTAGGCAGGACATTCTGTTTATGCAAGTCATGATATGCACCGATAAATAAGCTCAGATTCGGTATTGGCCGATGTCGATGTGGCTCACTGGCATTGGGGTATCTGTAAATAAGGTGGTATTCACCAATACCAGCAGCCAATAATTGGATTGCTGAGACATGCCTCGTTAAATGCTGCAAGCATATTGCGTTTTTGGCCTTGATGATGGGAGTCAACTGCTCGTAGCAATATGTCAGGTGTAATAGGAAACGAAATGTGGCAGATTACTTCATTTGCCCGCCAACATGGGTACTAAATATCCATACGCTCTGATGTCGAGATGGTTTTGTTAAATCTGTTTGTAAAACAAGTATTAAATTCTTGACAAGCTTAATGTCCTGCAAATAAGAAATACACTCACACTGAATACTAACATGATTTTTTTCCCCATTTTGTAATTTTACGATTGGTAGTTGTATCTGTAGCCAAAATTATCTGAAATTTGACAAGAGCAAGTTGGAGTGAAATGTCAAAATATAAATTCACAGTTCTGCCTTTGCCTATCCAGTCTAGCAGCTGTATTAAAAAGTAGTAAAAAAGTTAAAAAGTGTTGAATATTCAAGTTAAAACAATGGGGAAAAAAAATGCAAGTTAAGCAAAAAATTTGGTTGCCAATTTAAAACTAAACTGCAAGGACAACGCACAAGCTGAGTTTTTCGCTACTCGTGCATCTGCAGGGAGAGCGCGTGACAAAAGCACTGAGTTGCAATAGTAATGTATACCACTAGATGTCAGCATCAGCTTCCGCTTTACATCTCAGGAGAAAAACCTTCAGTGATTTGAGTCCAGATGTGTGTTATCACCCTATTCTATTTTTCATTAGACAAAAACAAACAAAAAAAAGTCCACAGAAACCCATCAGACACTTTTATTGTTGCATATTTAAACAGCTGTTTCACTCACTCAGAAACAAGCATTCAAAATAAACCCCATTTCTCTTCAAAGCAGAAGATGCCTAAAAGCACAAGCATACATCAGACCTCACATCCCAGCACTGGTTTACTGTGAAATCTTCACTAAAGTGTGCTTCAGCAAAGACATCTGTGTACGAAAAGCAACAAGGGTTCATTCTCAGTACAAATCCCATCGCTCACATTGTTGAGCATTAGAAAAACAGACAAACGAGGAACAGAAACACCCACCAGTAGACAACAACATAACAGGTCATGATGTGCAATGCTTTTCAAACCTAATGGAGACACTCTGAGCCATGATTTTTCTGCAGTGGTGGTCATTATTCCGCATGTGCTGCACCTCTGGGCTCTGCTATGGTGTCTTCTCAGTCTCAACTCTTACATGTCACAAGTTATTTGGTAAAATTCACACAAGAAGTTCATAATTTTCAGATACAAAAACCGTCATAATGTATAGAGAAATTAATTAACATTTATCAGGGACGAGTTATGTTTAACAGGTAAATAATTATAAGAGTCAGTCCACTCAGAGTAAAAAAATAAAATAAAAAAAATCTCACCATTGTTTTGTAATCTTTCATGCAGACAGTTTTGATTTAGTATTTTAAGGGATCCGTATTGTTTTTATTTCTATCGTATACCAACAAAATAAAACTTTTTCTGGAAAACTCATGAGACATTTTACAATTAGATTTTCTTCTATAAATCTCTCTAAAAAGTGATTAATCTCATAACCAGGGCACCAAAAAAAAAAAAAAAAGAAAAAAAAATCATCAGAGGGATATTTTTTTTTGGATGAACAGACTTGTCAACTAAAGACTAAAATTAAAAAAAAAGTTGGAGTCTCTTGTTTATATCCGATCTAATTTCTCACTCAGGAACTCCTCCACGCTGTCGGTGTTCCACTTGAGGATGCTGAGTTCTTCGGCGATGTTCCCGTTATCGTCCAAAAGCTTTAGCACAGGATCTGAGCCTCTCACGTACTGTCATGTGTAAGTGGATGAGAGGGAAAAGAGAAGGGGGTGTTTAGAAGAAAGGCTTGTCCTCAAAACAAATGAAAACCATGTTCGGAGAAATGTTTGAGAGTCATCTGATTAAAAACTACTAATATTATATTAATATGTTCTCAAGAGGCCACAGCAGTCATCACACTGCACATCCGCAGCACAATTCTTCACACCTACCTTGATCTGAAGACCCTTGAACATCTTCGGCTTCTCGCTCCTGACAAAAGCTGAGGAGATTTAACACCAAGTGAGACAAATGACGGGAATCAGTCAATTAGCCTTTCTATTTCTTCTGTAATTAGTGACAAGTGCTAAACCTCCTGAGAATGCAGCGTTAACAACGGTGGAGACAGTTGAGAGGGCCGGACGGCTTCAGCTGTTGTAAACAAATGACGGCCATATGGCACAGATAGGGCTCCAGACATCTACCCCCATACTGAGGCGAGCTGGAGTATCTCCATCAATGAGACCTCATACTGAATTAACCAAATTGTATCAGCCCACCCCCCTGAACCCCAGGCGTTTTAGATCACCTACTGCAAAAGGTGATTTCAAAAGGAAGTTTCACACATACTCCCGTCCACAAAGACACACAGAGCATTAGCTCAGTGTCAGAAAATGGCCGTTACTGTATTACAAAACCAAGTTCGATGATAAATATCAGTGTGCCCATAGTGATCTCACCTTGGACTTGGGGGAACCTCCCCAATTTTCATCCACACACCTCGAGGATGGCCCCAGGATAAAGCTGTGTGCAGACAAAGACAATGTTATGTATCCATGACGACTCCCCCACCCCACATACATACATCAATGCCCATACACAGAGGCAGAATGGCCTGTGGCCCCACTGGTGGTAGGACGCCCGGCCCGCAGGAGTAATTTGATTCAGGCAGACTGATTCATAAACATGTCCAGGCGACTCTTTGGTGGTCATAAAACTGTGAGCGTGTGCATATAGAACAAGGCTGATAGATGGTGATTTATGCAGGACTCATTTGTAATCAAACCTCCAGCACCGATATACAATAAGTTAGAGGAAATTGGAGTGCCACAGCAGTATTTCAAGATCATGCTCTGCTCACCATTTCAGGGAGGAGAGGGACAAATGGCCCCGTTGGCCAGCTCACAGAGAAATTAAATTACATATGCAAAACTAACCGTCTCTCTCTCTCTCTCTGAAATTAAATTTCTGTGCTTTCCATTTTATCCCACAAATCAGAGACAAGCCACAACTGCGCTGAGAACAGAAAATAGTAGGAAATGAGTTGCTGTAAATGGGCTCGATGAAGCATTTTAACATCTCAAATTTTCTTATATTAGCCAATAACCCTGTCTATTGTCAATTTTAGCCAAACAAAAAGTGAGAATTGTTCATTTGTCAATAACTCCACAGTAAAAAAAAATGGGATCCAACCTGTTTAGTCTAGATTGGATACATAGTTCATCACAATGAAGGATTCAAACGCTAAAGACATCAGTTTAACAGAGTTTATTTCCCTTAA
Organism: Mola mola; assembly: GCA_001698575.1. Classification (NCBI taxonomy): domain Eukaryota; kingdom Metazoa; phylum Chordata; class Actinopteri; order Tetraodontiformes; family Molidae; genus Mola; species Mola mola. The sequence continues at coordinate 482,605 of KV751338.1, forward strand.
ACTGTGTTAATATAACTCTGGCCTACTTTGTCTTTATCATTGTCCCATTCAATTATGCAGTATATTTTTCGGCAGGCTGCCTCTACATTTTTCCACCCACTGAAACCATTAAACTATTACAATGTTCAGCTCTTTACAGACATTGCGGGAATGTGTGTTTTTTTGTTTTCAATTTCTACTTTTTAAACTTTCAAACTTTTTCCATGATCTCTGGGTGAAAACTTTGCAACAATAATAAATAAGTGATTTTCTAAGACATCAAAGAAAAAGAAATTATACCAACTTATATTACAGAAGATGACTTTTCAGGCTCTTCATTTCACATTTCTGCAATTCAGCCAGTTTTAGTTTAGCAGTCAGTATCCACACACATTTTCAGAAGGAAAACATGCTTTTTTTCAGTTTACTTTACAAGCCACCAAACTTGTGAAAAATTTCTAGCGTTAGTCAAGAATAAAGGAAAAGACTTATGCTATTATCAATACTTTGATTTTAGCAGCCTATGTGAGAGCCTCAGCCCTAAAACGAAATTCCTACTACAGACATAAATAGTCTGCTATAAGAAATAATAGAAATAATTTGATTATTGATTACCATTTTTTAGCTGCTGGGTTTGTGCTTCTTGATATTTATGCTGGTTGTGGGATATAAACTCCATTCTCTATGGTTTGACTCATTGATGTGTTTTTATAAATAATGGATAACAGGTGAGCTATATTGCAGAGAGGTAGAAGAGCTATCAGGGGTAAACTAGGAGAACCTGTAAGCACATCATATCATTGTTGGTTTGGGCTTCTCGTGTTTTTGTAATCAACTCCACATTATGTCAAGAAGCTCCTTCAGGACATGCACGCATACTGCATGGTGGCACCCAGGAGAGCGGAGGTGCTAATATGCACATGGTTCGCTCCTGAGAAGCACACATTTGAAAATGAGTTACAGAAATGCCCTCCATGCTCAGTGAATCTTACTAATCGACCAGGCTGCACAATAAGCCATTCCTGTGAGAGTTTAATGACGCGGCACTGATATCAACTGCAAGACTGAAAGAATTCTTAAAGCAGATAACTGTTGCTGTCAGAGGAGAAAATGTGCCTAGTGACAAGGTCTTTTCATCTGGTACCTTCAGAGTGCAGCTGGAAATAGCCAATTGTTCTTTTAAGTGACATTTTTGCTCATGCTGTGAGGAGGGAAGAGGAGTAATCTTTCTTTTAAGTGTCAGTCTGAAATAGAATTATCAAGAGATGTAATGAGGTGTGGAAATATTTTTTTCCAAGGTGCTATTGCTAGGATACCACAAACGCTTCCAGGTCTTTGCTTAATCAAATAAAAATTAATTGTTTTTCCACCATCTTTTCACTTGGTGTTTATCTACAAGAGCTCGGCAGGGACTCCTTTTTTATCTGCTCTAATCACCGGAGCAATGAGTACACAGTAGCATCTCCTCACTGGTGACAAAGAGGCTGTTCCTGTAAAACCTGACACTACGACACCATGGGGAGTGTCAAGCTGAGGTTAAGGAGCGTCAACTCTAAACATCAGAGAGAACGACTGAAGCAGACAACTAGTGACAGACTTTGTGCGTGGCAGCTCCAACTGATGCACAGCTGCAAACGGTGCTAACCGACTTAGTGACAGGCCGTTTAAAACTAGGTTGTTTTTAGTAGGACTTCAAAAGCTAGGTGAGATTCTGTCAAATATTTGTCAAACATTGTGACAAGCAGGACCTCCGAGCACCTTTACCATCCACTGAGGAGCCTTTCCTCGCTGAAGGTCAGTAAATGACACACAAGTCACCTCTTGTCCTCACAAACTACTGAACTGTCATTTGTACATCTTTTAATTTGTCGAGTCTCACTCATGCAGGCAAATAAAAGTCAGTCCCTTTCATAATTTTGCTGCATGCACTTATTGTTAGCCTTGTTTCTGGATACACTCCCTCTACTCAGATTGATTCTCTCTCCCACAAGTGCCTCACTGTGTCCGAATCCAGACAGGTAATTACTTCCTGTTTGACAGTTCCATTCCTTTACCTTGCGCGCTTCCATCTGGGCCTCCTGCTGGCAGCACTGCCGGCAGTCGGGCTGGAGCTTGGTGAGGCTGAACTCCCCGAGCAGGTCACAGGAGCTGCACAGCAGGTTGCTAGAGAAGCCCAGGTCCCTGCATGCCTCAGAAGAAATCTCGGCGCCGTATGCCGACAGCTGGAGAGAGGAAGGATGGGATAAGAGTGACAGAGAGGGAAAAAAATAAAAGGCTTACTTTTCATATGCAGAAGTGAGAGCATTCTTTTAGTGATTAAATTGCTTAAAATTAATGAAGATTGAGATTTAAACATGTAATACCTTACAGTGGCAAAGTTTTGTGCACTGTAGAACCAATATAATTCTTTATCAACCTCTAGGGCAATAGTAGTAAAATATCAACGACTATACATTTGTGGTCAGTTCATAAAAAAAAACATATAATGGCATATCTGTCATAATTTGCTAAAGCCCTCAGTAACATATATTCCGTTTGATCAGGCAAAATTATTACTAATTATTGTTTTGTGATGTGAAATAATAATGTGCAATTACAAACAATACAGTTGTAATTGGCAAATGTTTAGGATTTTTAACTACATGAATAA
>KV751338.1:488123-500559 GCA_001698575.1 Mola mola
GTTGGTGTGTGTGTGGGCGCGCGCGCGCGCGCGTGAGAGGTCGGGTCCCTGTGCATCAGCATTGTTGTGTGTTGGGCTCAATAAGAGGCAGCATGTTTCGATGAGCAACACACTTGTCAGATATCACATGGGTCAGACAATAGCACACAGTCATGAACTTTGGACCTGGAAGTACTGACTGCCCTAAAGGACAATTACAGATATCTTAATCATTGCTGTGCAGTGCTGGTCCGAGGAGGTGCTGCTCTTCTCACTCAATGTAAGAGATTCAGAAAGAATTTGAAATCGTTCCTGTGTGTTTTTCTTCGATTTGTGCAACCAGTAGTCATAAAACCAAAGAGATTCAGTTTAAAATGACGGAAAGCAGAGAAAAGCAGCAAATCCTCACTATTTAAGGAGTAGGACCTGGAGAATGTCAGGCAGTATCAATCATCAAATGATCATTAAAATACTTTTTTTTTTTAATGTGGAATTTATATGAGAAAGCAACAGGTAATTTGGATGTATAGGATATGTCATATTGGAGCTGCAGACTGGCGTTTCTGTCACACCTGAATACCCTTGGTAGTAACCGAAAACAAGTCTTATCTCCAACTTTGAGTCATATTCTGCATACATGACGGCGCCTCCTTGCTGCAGATCATTGACCAATCTCTCTCCACTGACTGAAATGTGGCCATCGCTGCCTTCAAATCTCATTGCTGGTTCTCCATCAGGGGCTCTGTCCCAATAAAGATCTGGGACAGTTCAGGATTATCTTTCTGGTACCTTCACTCTCGGGATTTTTTTTTTTCTTTTAAGGAACAGCAGAGCAGCAGGATACCTCAGGGGTCCACACACCAACCCTTGTGTCATTTGAGCGGGGGCTGTCACCAAGACAGACATTTAACATGTCAGAGCAGAAAAAAGCACAGGATTTATTAATAGAATTAACAATGATGCTGAAGTGAATTAAATTTAAATGTGGAATTTCCAGGGTGCCATTATTCAGATGGCTTACAGGGATACTTAATGGAACAGAGAAATCATTATCAGCGGCACTTGTGCCTCTTCTGCTATGAAAAATCTAATTGTCTGCTGCGATACAGGTCTAAGTGCTGCTCAGCCGTGCAGCTGTCGCTCTGTTTGATTAGAGCACTTCGCAGGGGGGCAGTTGTGTGTGTCAGGCTGGGACCACCACACCACATATTTACAGGAATGACAAAGGTGAACACCTGTCTGAGAATTAACTGGTTTTCATTGTATTCAACAACTAAATCTGATATCAGATGACAATTTTCGCTGTTTTCTGTGTTCTGCTGGGACGAGGGATGTTAATGATTAACCGTTATTCGCTTATTTGCCGTTAAGAATTAAGTTATATTGGTTCAAAGATATCGTTACCCAGTTTACCATTAATATATATGAATGTACTTGCACTTCATTTGAACTCTTGCCGGCTACCGCAACAGAAGAACAAGTCAGAAATCAAGGAAGCTAAGGTGAAACAACTTCCTCTGTGTTAGTTAAATATAGCTATCGTGATGCGGAGACAATTACTCAGCGTTTTCTTTGTGGGTGACATGATGCCAACAGGCCTGGTGGAATTGCATGCCTTGTTATGACCAAATGACTAATTGAATCAAGATAATAACTAGCAAATTCATCTAAAATGGAAACAATAGATAGTTGCAGCCTTGGTTAAATTTGCGGTGATAGTCGACCGAGTTAAATTGCAGTTTTGTGTTCAAGTTTGATCTTTTAAGCATTAGACAATTTGATAGATCGATGAATATGTGCGATTTTTCTTCGTTTTTCAAGCCTGTGAACTCGTTATCTTTGTGTTTTGGACGGTCAGTAAGCCCAGACAAGGAATTGCCTCGGGGTCCATTTGGGGAATCATTTGGAAACCAGTTCTCACACACAGTTTCCTAAATGTGTAGACCAATGGCAAATCAGTGAGCTCTGAAGCGACAGAAGCTGCTGAAGCTTACTGTCATGTGAATAATAGACAGAATTCTTGAGATGAGTCAGAGATGATGCTGTGTTGGAAAGCTCCCAAAATGAGATCGGGAATAGTTAACACACAACTCATTTTCATAGGCTGGAACGATCGGGACTTCAGGGGGTACAGATGACTATATTGGCCTGTGACATGCTTTACTGCTGCTATAAAGGGGTTAAGTTGCACTCAGTAAAAATTCATACACACAGAAACAGAACCTGAAAGACCTTTCCCCTGACTGTCCACCACCACCACCACGAGAATCTGTTGACTTGGCGAAGAGCGCTGTGATGGATGACTGGACTGAGCAGACGTCTGTATTCTGGAGCTCTCAATTATGTGCTGCATAGCCAAATAGCTGTGGCTGAGGCTGACAGACGGCCACGGGGCCGGTCACATCGCCAGGTACGCCTGCTGCAGGTCCATCTGTCCAACAATAAAAGAGAAACAAAACCCTGCATAACAACCGCAACAAGGACTGGCGGTGTCCAATCCCAAATTAGATCTCGGCCAACGACTCTTCTTGCTAAAAAAAACAAGAAGGGCTATACATCACTTTTCCTTGTCATGTCCTCACATGTTCACACTAAACTTGATGCAGGTTGGAGTGACCAGCACATAGAGTGGAAGCCTATCGCCTGACACATATTTTGAGTCATTTCTCCTATTTGACACCCCCTGCAGGGCAGGCAAGCTGTGATTTGCTTCCCAGCTAATCGTCCTGCCATGGTTTTCGCTGAGCAGTTCTCCTGCATTACAGTCCCGTTGCAGTGAAGCTGTCTGTCCTGCTGTGGGCCTAATCCAGTATTCTGAGAGTGTTTCTCTCTGGCTGCTCGCCGGCTGGGACCGATGGATGGATGGAATAATAGAAACCGAGTGTCTTTAATGAAGAGCAATGAACAGGGATTCAAGGCAACTCTCCCTGTCGGGGTTAGCAGGAGCTTCCTGTCAGCGCAGGCGATTTCAGACGCTCACCGTGAAGCATCTCAGTTTTAGATACATTCACAAGTCTGCGACTGACGTTCATGTGTAATGTTGATTGATGTTGGACAGGAGACGAATGCTTGGATTTGATTTAACGATGATTAAATGGCCAGTTGAGAGAAATTGATCAGCTGGTTAAAAGTCAGATCCATTCAGGTGATTCCAAGCCTGTGCTTTTTTTTTTTTAATTCACTCATTTAAAATTCTTTTGTGTCAAGGATGGATATGTTTACCCGACTTCATACAAATGATTTACAGTAATTTCTTCTCTGCATCCGTTGATGTGCAAATTAGTTTGGCACCCGCGATGATTGCAAACATTTCTTTTCTGGTCTGAAGCATGTTCATAACACAGCTGAGAGTGTGATTATTTTTGTAACATCTGTCCCTGCTGCCCGCTGTCATAGATTCAATCCCCACTGAACTTACTTCCTCAGGGATAAGATACATTAAGTCACAGAAAAAAAACATAATTTTCTTTCCACGAATCCCATCTTTTCAGTGTCTTTTTATATTCCTTCATTCAGTAACACAATTTGTGCCCATAGGTGGGATGATGAGTTTAAATGGTGTCTCTGGTGAATCGAAAGCACCATGAATAGAAACATTGCTTGACTGTCACCTCTTGCCCTCTTAACTGAACCAATCGACCCCTGTCACGTCTGTGCCCTGCAGGCTGCATGAGGGCTGTCACCTAGCTGGACAGATATTTACAGACAAGTTTTATTTCTTCTGTCCCCTCAGCATCGCCACATTTTTTTTCAGCTGGCCGTTCTTCAGCCCGATTAAAGGAATTCAATTTCCATCTGTTCCATGGCGATATTTTGTTCCAGACACAAGCGGCTCTGTGATGAGCTCTGAGAGAGAAGGGGGATGCTGTTGAATATGGAGGGAAGGGGATGCATGCCCTCATTGTAAAAGGGTTTGCCGAGCCTGACGCCAAAGTAGTCATTTGCCGCCGCGGGCCGTCGCCGATGGGCTTGGTTTTGAGTTTCACTTTGATTGTCATGCCAGGCACTTGGCAGCCCCAAGGCCACCGCTGCGCTCTGCCGCTGAGGCACCCGAGGACCCAGTCTGGAATTTGCTCTTGAAGGGACTTTGGTCAGGCATCGACAGGCCGTCTTCTTGGGCACACCGCATTGATTTTGAATTGGTGATTATTTTTTTTTGCCCTTGAGCTGCATTTATGTTCAAGATTTCACTTAATTGATGATCCAAGAATCAACCTGCTTCAGTCCTACACAAGGGTGTGTTGATGGTGCCTGCGACTGGCTCAAAGGGCTGCACCACCCAATGGCGGCTTCCTCTGGAAGCTGATTGGTGACATATGGTTAACCCTCAACGAGAATGAGCCGCCTGTCTTTTCCACAACTCTTGGTGCAAATCTAAACCTCCTGAAGGTGTAACCTCCTTATCCCTTCTCAGATTCCCTTCTAACTCTCCCTGACACCCAACATCTCTGTTTTTAGCTCCCCTAGAGTTAAAAAGGGTGCATGAGTCATTTGCTCCCAATCTGCTACCGTTAGCATCCGCTGCCAAGACCTGCCAGTCGAGCAGCTAATGGAGGGATGGCTGCAGGTGTCAGGGGAGGATATGAGGGATACATTTGTTGTGGGAGGTGGGGAGGAAGCGCGCTAATGGCCAAACTGCACTTTTGCTGTATTGTTAGTTGCAGGGCTTGATAAAGCTGAGGATTTACAGCCCCTGGCAGCCACTTTGTCTGATCGGGAATGTGTTCCTCCAAAGTGGCACAGCGTTTCTGCAGCTGTAGCGGGATGACAGACGGGCTAATCAGACTGTTATGGACAGTTTAACACACTATGTAATTGGAGGCATGTTCTGGAACACCCCACTCCAAAACCACCCATCAGTCCCCTCAGCTGGCCTCTCACCCCAATATTTCCCTCCCATCTCTTCATTTCCTCCCATGTCACATCTGAGCAGAGGTGTCGGCTCACTCGGCATGACAAAACGCAGTTCAGACATTGTACGGTACCAAACCACTGCAGGCCAGATTGTATCGACTGTAGCTCTGACTGACGTTTAGTTCAAGTGGTAAATCAGACGCAGGTCAGTAAATCGTCCTGCACACATGCTGGGAATGAACATTGATCGTAAACGTTGTGCCGATATGACTTATCCTTGTACGCAGTCTCAGAAATAATTTGTTTTTCATTTTCTGCACTCGATTTTAATGAGGATAAAAGCTGCAAGATTAAATTTCCTCTCTAGGCCTCACAGTTAAAGGTTACAGGCTTTCAACACATGATACGGTTTGCGGTTAAAAAAAAAAAAAAAACAGCATGCAAAAGGAAGTGTCAGTTTCCCCAGGTCTCCTCTGCAGTTAGCGTGATTTCTTCTTCTCTCCAGCACCACTCAGCTGCTCGTCTGACAGGGGGAAATGCTAATAAACCTCTGTCGTGCTTATAACTTATAATGACAGTGCTCTCATCCGGCTCCTTCTGGATCAATAATTGTAAATAACTTCTCTATTTCGGTGCCGAATTTCCTTTGTGATATACAAATCCTTCTCGTCTCGTACTAACCCCATTTGATGAGTGCCTGAAAAGAGAATATCTGCTGCTGGCTTGGGAATTAAGGTGCTCTCAAAGGAGACGGGAGTGCGGAGGGAGGAGCGGCAGGGGGGTGAAATGAAAAAGATGATTTAATTTTCATTGCGCCAGAAATATTTAATGCCCCAGCTTGTGAAAATCATAAGCCCCCGTGAAAAGAAGGGGGGAAAAAGACGCTCGCACCATATTTACAATGAATTTAATCAGCACACGGAGGGATAAAGGAAGTAGAAAGGTGGTTGTGTCGAGCTGCCTTTCTTCTTCCTCAGCCCCTGGTTGTCGAGTTTGCTTAAAGCTGCTCTTATCTTGATTTCCTGTAATATTTCTTAGAACCGGCATCACCAGGGACCAATTTAATGTGGTCTCACCTCTCTCTGCCATTTTTCTCCCCATCTTGGCCCCATTTTCTCTCACCTTCTTTCCATCATCTCTTTGCAAGTGTCCTGTCCCCTCTCCTGTCTGTGCCGGAGGCCCTGAGCGGCTTTACCAAATTGCCAACTCCAAATTTATTACACAGAATACAAAGGGTGCACGGTGAACATCTGTGTGCGTGTGTAGCAGAGTGCTATTGAAGAGTCTGGGTTGCTGAATATTCAGCTCCCACACTCAGACTGTCCCCCCGCTGAGCAACGATCAGCAGATTTACGCATCTGCATCTTTCTCTACGCAGTTCATGTTTTTACTCAAAACACAAACACACATCGACTCATTGGCTCAGTCGGCATCGTGATCATTGATTGTTTATTTTCCACACATGCGCCTGTCTAATACTAATGACGTACAACCCTAACACATTCCACACCTGACTGATCAACAGTAAATACTGTCTTTGTTTAAAAAAAAAAAAAAAAATGTAAACGCACTTCTAGAGCAGCGTAATTCATTCTTTCAATGTTGCTGTATTCACATCTGTTCCTGTTATTGCATCTGGCAATTATTTGCAGAATTTATAGACCGCCAGTTACTTTTCAAATGCATCCATATATCTTTTAGCCCATTAAATGACCGAAAATTCTGGAAAATACCTACCGCAGTTTCCAAGAGTCCATAGGGATGTCTTCTCATTGTATTCAAATAGTTAAAACCCTGGAGACTTCATGTACTGCTAGAAAAGCAGTAAATCATTTAAAAAGCTGTAATCATAAATTTGCTAGACAACAACAGCGTCGCGATTAACCGATTATCAAAATAGATGCCACTTTTATTTTATCAATTTTTATTTAAATCGATTAATCGTTGCAGCTTCTATATACATTTATCAAAACCTAACTTATAATGTAATGTAGGCAGTATTATAAGGTGGAATACATTTCAATGAATTAACCACAATAATATTAAACACTGTATCATATTTTCTCATGGAAACTGAGATGTTTATTATAATAAATAAAGTACCAGCAAATCGAAACACAAACTCAGTTGATAATTAGCCAGGTTTAGCTCCACCAAGACCTGACATTCCCCTTAAATTAAAACGCCTGGATTCCTTGGCCTGTTCCCCATCCTGCTACCACTAAAAATTCATCTATTAGTTTTCACATAATAATTCTAATGGGATGAAGGAAATAACAGTAGCACTCCCCAACACCTGTAAACACATTTGAGCTTTTTCCTTTTGTGCTGATAGAAGTGTGACACAGATGAACCGTATCAAACAGCTTTTCACCGTCGAGGATTTCTCTATTTGAACTCTGATTTGACAAACAGGAATGAATAACAAGTTGGATAAAAGATAAGAGAACATTGGCAGTGAATCAGTCCCTGAAGTCGACCTAAATCCAGGGTTCAGACATCAGAGTGAGGATCTACAGTGTAACAGTGGGACCTGGTCATGGTATCACAGCAGCCCTGTCCCCTGTTGGTGAACACAGTACATCCTCACTGAAAGGATGGCCTGCAGATGCTAAATATAATGAGATGAAAGAAAAAAGCAGGAAACTATGGAGATGAGGCACAAAAATAAGCCCGCAGAGACAGAATGATAGCAAGCTGAACCCGTCTGGCTGCAGAGATGTTCCGTGCAGCACGTTTCTGTGTGGAATAGAGTCTCTGCGGTGTTCACCTGTCCCTCCCACTCATCATTAAACCAATGAATAGCTGTCGTCTGCTCTGTCTAATAGAGTGTGGAGTTTTCCCCAGACTCCTATATATACATTATTAATTATCTGTTACAAGGCTGAGAAACGGAGAGGCAGAGGGAGCATCGGATTGCTGGGTCGTAGCGTGCTGCCAGATCTGTGCTGCTATGTTTGTTGTTATATCAGGGCATGATATGGTCGAGAGTTGGGTCTTAATTTCAGGTTTCTCACACATTTAACTGCAGCATTTGATGCTTTGCTGCTGTGGTTTCCTTCGCTCGGACAAATGCGTTGGCTCTTTTCTCGACCAGTGTCGCCAAGATATTGTTCTCATTTCTTTAATGCCTCTGATAAATGTCAGCTACTTCCCAGTGCTTAGTCATTGACAGTCTATGCCAAACCCCCTCCTCCCATACCCCAAACTATCAGACCCACCTTTACTTAACAAGACAGGGGAATGATAGGATCTGCCATCTGTGCAAATTGCTCCATAATCTCCTCTGACTGGCTGTTTCTGATGAATCAGACGGCATGTGGCCTGCTTTCCGCCCTCCATTTTTCCAGCCATTATTGGCTCCCCTGTCAGACAGCACTACGGGCTTCAATCGCATAAAAGACAAATTAGGCGACAAAGTGGCAAGTTGAACCATGATAATAATCATCTTCATCTATACCGGAATGTAATCATTAGTGTAGAGACATGGCTTGCATTTAGTCTAGAAATTCTAAACGGGCCACATGTGGCTGTGTATTATTTATGTACTCTTGTGATAAGATAAACAGCTTGTTTTTCTGTTTGCCTTTTTTTTCATTTGTAGTTCATGAACTCTACACAGCAAAAAAAAAAAAAAAAAAATGCCCATCCTCCACTGAGGCCTGCAATTTTCAAGTCAAAAAAAAAAAAAACAACAAAAGTTCCCAGTGGTACCATCTTCCTCCTCAATGGCACTCAATTATGGTCTCAAGACTCCAGAACCCCCCAACCACTTAGCTTTAAACTGTCTGCACAGTGTGGCCTGTCATCGCTGACAAGGACATTTTTTGTCTCTTCTCCGTATGTGAGGAATGCTTTGTCGGCATCCCCTGACACAAAACATGCTTGTTTTCAACATGCTGATTTCGACAGGGATGGGGAAAGAAAGTAATTTCGAGGCTTTTCAGCACACGTGACCTTTGCGTGGGTTTGTTTGTGCTGTATCAAAGTCGGCGGTGGCGGCGGCAGCATCTCTCCAGAGGATGCGGTGCCCTGCTTGTGCACCTGGTGTTGTGGGTGGAAATCCGTCTCATGACCTTAACGGCACCCCGCCCCCCCTGTATTTTCCCACCCCTCTGTGCGCCATCTAGTCAAAGCAGAACTGCGGTGAAAGCCATAACAATGAAAAGCGCCTCAGCCTCTGTTTATAGAGCATTGCAATGTAGCAGTGCCGAGTCAAGGACGGGAGGCGTCACGGCGCTCGGCAACGTCTCCTTTTACAAGATTCTGCAATTTAGCCAGACTTTTCATTTTCACTGCCTCACTGGGTGCATTTGTTGATTTGAATTTTAATGGCGGAGCCTCTCTGTTGCCTCTCTGGCAGTCTGGCTGTGATAAATCGCTCAGCAAAATTTCTAGCGTTCACAGTCAAATCATGCACAGGATCATCAACAGCAGCCAATGCGGAGCCCTCCAGGACTGTGCCAAGCTGGCAACCGGGCATCAGCTTTTGGTTAATGAAACAGAAAAAATATGGAAGCCATCTGTAACCACCTTTCTTTAAATTTTGAGAAAGATGCTATAAAACATGACATAAAAGATTATAAAAGTATCTCCTGCTCGCCTGAAACATCTTATACCTCGTCTCTCACCCCAAATCAGATCCAAAATTTAAGATAATAAATGGTCCTAGCTTATCAGAGTGTTTTCCATGGTATTGAATGTTTCTCAGTATCTCCTTGATATTGGCATTCATTTTGTGACTAATTATTTTCATCCCATCAATAGGTGTGCCAGCTCTCGCAGCCTCCGCCTCGTCATGTCACTGAGCGGCCCACTCGTGTTGCTTTGAGCCCCAGTGCTTGTGCGTGTATGTATAAGAAATATTGATTGGTGCAGCTTTAATCAAATTACCACAAACGAATTTGTCATCTGTAGCCAACAGTGCGCTTTTCACACAGGGCCACCAATCACATTAATCTGGCCCTGCCGTGATAGAAATGGGCATTGTGTTTAAATTGTCTGGATACAATTTGGTCAATTTCCAGCTAATCCGGTCCTTGTGGCTCTTCTTTTCTCCCTCGACTCCCCCAGCTGTACTGCGGAGGACAGGCCAATGAATGAGACCCTTCATTGAATGTCAATGTCGCACTTGTGTGCCAAAGCCAGCACGGAAAAATGCCCCAGCTAGAGCAATCCTCTCCCTTTCAAAAAGCCCACGCAAACAATTGCACATATGGTGGATTCAAACGTGTTTCTTTTTTTTTCTTTTCCATTGCTGAGCCTGTTCTGATACCTCTGAAGGTGTTTTGAATGTACCTTCACGTTCCTTTAATGAATGCACGTCTTATCAGTCACCTCTTCCAGGCCTCTGCAACTGCCAGCAGCGGTGAAACGCAGCACGGAACACTCCGACTTTATATTCCTGCTCTTTCCTTAAATAACAATAGTGATGGAGGTTCTGGCTCTGTTCAGCGCGGCCTGAATCCCCTCATCAGCCCGATTTCTATACTTGTTTCCTCTGGTAATCCACTCTCGGCAAAACGGATATGGGGACTGAATTAGAATAATTAGAAATTCAGAAGTGCACAGTCTATTCAAATGTTCGCGAGTGCTGCAGCGGTGACTTAACTGTCCCCACTAAAGCTGGCAGTGCAACACAAGCCTGTACTGAGGGAAGAGTTAGGAACAGCACCAGGAGCAGCCAACTAACTCAATTTTTATACAGCAGCAACCTAGGTCTCCTCCCTGTCATCTTTCATTGATTTTGCAATCCTGCAGCATCCAGGCGAAACCATACAAGCCGTACGCCTCGGTCTGCCACTGATAGCCAATCTCTATTACCCACCTAGCCCAGGGCTTCAGTTCAAGACGCTAACCCTCTCAGGGGAAGCAGACGGCGGGAGAGAGCTCCAACTGGTGGCTCAGAGTGATGATGGATTTATGGGCTGCTCAGAGAAAAGATCATCTTCACTCCTCCACTTTTATTATCCCATCGGATCTGACGTGATGGCAATGATACATGACGGCCTGTTACGTTTTGCAGATCTGGCGGCGAGGAGCGAAGATTTCGATTGCTCGCGTCTAATCAGCCACGAAATTGCCTCAGTAAAAGTATTGGACTACCGGTGCCCCATCTTTCCCCCTGTCTCTAACTTGGGGTAATAGGCTTGTAGTTGTCACAGTGTTTAGGACCCGTGTTGGCTTCACGGTTCATAATTAGCTTTTTAATGCACAGAGATGGCTTGAGGGCAGGAAAGTGACAGAAATGTGGAATGAAAGAGGGCCTGCTGTGTGGCCATAGTAATCCAAGCTTTTGTTCTCTAATTAAATGACCTCAGAAGGGAGCTCTAAGCTTAACTTTGTGTATGTGTGTGTGTGTGTGTGTGTGTGTGTGTGTGTGGCACCCTCTGATAGGTTCGTGCCAAGTGTATTCAGTCTCGCAATGAATAGGGTGTCTACTACAAAGTCTAAGGAGCCCTGTCTGTACCCGCTTCGGCTCCTTGTTGCTTGTTGGAAATTTGCCACAAAACACCATGTCTTTAACAAGTGGTTTCTGGGCCCCACTGCATAGTTAGGGGCATTGTAGTTAGGGACACAGTAGCCCCTGGTCCTTTCTCACTCTCATCAAGAGAAACTGGCAGCTTTCCTCGCGAGCTTGAGCAACTCAAAACCTTTTAATGTGCGTGTTCCCACCACAGCAAAGGAAAAATAAAGCTTACGTGATGAAGCATGTGCAATTAAAGCCTTTACTCCCTTCCCTCTAATAGTAACTGACTGCAGCTTTTGTGTGATTTGTCCATCATATTTATGAGTTGACCCGTTCCGAGTCTGGAATTAAATGGGATTTAATATGTAGCTCTCACAGCATTGTAAACAAAATTTAGAATTACTCTGCAGTAATATTTCTCTCAGAAGCAACTCCCCTAAATACTCCAGATAATGACAGACCTCGCTGTGTTTATGCTGAAAGCAACAGCAGAGAGACGTGGACTTGCACATGAGGAGTTTCAGGTGGAGTCATGAGAGTTTTCGTAGTTCAGACACAAGGTATTGTTTAAGTCTAGTTAAAATATATATGTTAAACTGAGAAACTTGTCAATACGTCTAATGCCCGTAAAGGTGACTTTCCCTGCAATTTTTTACGCCTATATGTCCGTTTTGAGCAGAAATCCATGGCTCTTCTCAGAAGGCCCAATATGGAAACAGTTATTGGACTTCTTGAGTCACATATTAAACAACATTAATTGAATCCAGAGAAGCAAGTGAATTATGTAAAGTTGTGTTTATTACTGCACACATGTGGGCAAGCACAGTAAGTCATGTCAACAGTGTTTGTTGCTAGACAGTGTGGAGATATTTTTTTAATCAAGGGAGCGTTTGCCTTGAGCAGCACCAGCAAGCTCAATCCCCCACAGAGTCCCGACGGTGGTGGTGGCGGCGGCGTCTGATGACTCCAAGGCTAAAAGTTGTGAAGGCTGATGAGTCTGTGATGGGGAGGACGAAGCCTGAACATAACAAAAAAAAAACTAAAGGTACAGATGCTTAAAAATGGTGCAGCAGCTGATGCGGACGGTGTGCCGCTGTGCTATTGGATAGATGAGACCATCTGACGTCTCAATTG